>JAQRGC012317815.1:0-14931 GCA_028659135.1 Plantago lanceolata | reverse complement strand
TTGGGGAAAAGAGTGCTTGAGCGTTGAAGTTGCGAAATTCTAAGAAAGTGAGCTATCATTATTTGAAAGATCACCCCAAGAACGAGTTGAAGCAATCCGCATAGCTACCATTGCCGCTTCCCGTCGTTTACGAGTAACTTCAACAGAGTCTTGAACATTATCTGCACCGAGATGGACATGGGATGGGAGCTGAGAGGTGCTGGATGCCAAACTCCGGGTCAAGGTAGGTGTTTGGGCTTCCCCCCTAGTGTTGTCCCCAACCGGAGAAGTATCTGCCTCATGTGACAAAGAATCGGAAGAGGCTGCTGCGTCAACATTAAACGACTCCTTCCTATGACTAGAAAGAGGCGAAGCTGAATCAACACCCCCCTGAGCTGCATCCTCCAGATTAGCAGGAGAAGATGATAAAACAGATTGAGAGCTACGACCATCAGAGTGCTCATCAATAGGCATGCGAGCTTGAGTGGCATGAGAATCTTCCTCAGCGATTGGTGCAAAATGATTGGAAGGCGTATGAGAGGATGAGGAATTGCTGGTGACAGGTGAAACCGTCTGCCTGGGAACATTAGGGACCTTACGTGTCTACACTGTGACAAAACCCTCTGAATATGTCGTCAATGACAAATTACGAGGAGCTGTAGCAGTCGTATTCAAAGGGGCAACGTTAGCACGTGTATTCTGCACTACTCTTTCCTTCTGAACCGTGGCCGATGCAACATTCTCAACTAGTGCAGAGTGTTTTGCAATCTGTAAGATCTGTGGTATAGCTTCATTAGGCCGTGCTTTCCCTGTGAAAGATTGAGAGGCAGAATGCCGACAATCAGAAGACAACTGGCCTATGGAACAACATCTTTTGCAAAAGTCCGGAACCTTTTCCATGGCCATGTCAATGCGTACCGCTCCCAGCGGAGTTTCTAACATCACAAAGCTGTCAATATCCAGGGAGAGATCAACATCAACTAAGACAAGAACATTGGAACCAAAACAACGATCCAAAGAACTCGTGTCTAGGTTAATAGGGCGTCCAAATGCCGAGGCTAGACTGAGAATGATAGATCGGTGTAGATGCTCGTATCCCAGCCCATGAAGTCGAATCCATACTTTGGCATGAGTGGTGGCAGCCTTTGATGGACTAAAATCCGGGACCCATGGCTGCATATAAACCCTCCCAAGACTAAGCTTGAAAAATCAAGATTCCAAGAATTCATTACGAAGCTCCTCTGCAACAAAATGGAAAACAAAGAAACCATGACCTATTGCAAGCATGCGCCATGATTCATCCCTCCAAATAACTTGCAACAAAGTTTTGAGATCATGATATTTCAAGGGCGCATTACCCTTAGGCATCATCAAACGTCCAAGACATGCGAAACAAGAGCAAGAATCAACTTGCGAATTATATAAATCTGCATCAACAGAGATAGAGACAGAGTTACCTTTACGAACCGGCGTGAACTTAGGTCCCGGGAGGGTCCAAGCAGGCCGGTTTGGACCCCTAGGTGTGGGTGTTGAAAGAATCTGAGTCGTCGTGGGCTGTGGGGCTGCCATTGAACAAGTCAGGGAACCCTAGAATCAATACAACAGAATCGGCAAGCCGTAAATGGCGCATCCGATATCGGAATGAGGTGATTCCGGAGGCCCTAGATTCGTCTTTAAGAGAGGAAGAGGTCCCACTGGTGCGTGTCAAAGGACGCGCAACCACCGGAGACTGGCATCAAGAAATAATGGACTGCAGAAACCCTAGCCAAAAGAATACAAAATCGAGATCGGCAAGGCAGAGAGGGCGCGTCCAGGATCCAAACTGGCCAATTCCAAAGCCCACAGACTCGTCTTGACGAGAGGAAGGGGAGGGGCTGGCGCGTGAGATGGAAGGAGTCACCATCGGAGACTAGCGGCCCCAAAAACAGCCGGCGGCAGAAACCCTAGTTTAAATTAAACTGGATGTTCGACCAGCCGTAGACGGTGCGTCCAGAGGCCAAATTGGACGATTCTAAAGCCCACAGACTCGTCTTGCAAAGGGGAAGAGGATGGGTAGGGGCGTGAGACAAACGGATCCACCACTGGAGACTGGTGGCCAGTCCGGCGAGGCAGGAAAAAAAAGGAGATCTCCTAAAATTTAGGAGAGTTTTTTAGGTTAATTCAGCCCAGTTACATCAAAAGAGGCGAATATGGGATGAGTACTAAGTTACCTCATCCTTCTTATCAATAGTGGATACACAAACACATTCTTTGGTCCCTTTTCCACCAGCCAGCGCTTTGAGTTGATTCCTTGTTCTGACTCTCTCACTAACATCACCAATGATCTGCTCAACGGGATGATTATTTTGCACATTAGCTGAGGCTTCCTTTCTGACTGGATCTTGTATCTTATCAGTGTTGTTGGCATCCTCACCTTCTTCAGTTATGTCCTCATCCTTAGTCTATTCTTTTGCAAATTCATCTGTTGATGCGATCTTCGATGTTGGGGTAACATCAGTAGTATCATCTCCCAAGAACCAATATCTGCCAGTGTGTGAGCATCATTCTTCCTTCCAGTGATACTTAGAGTATCATCAAACACAACATTGACAGTTTCTTGGATAGTTTGCAGTCTGAGGTTGAAGACTTTGTAAGTATGACTGTTTTCTGAGTAGCCTAAAAATACTCCTTTGTCACTCTTGACATCCAGCTTAGTCAAGGGATCCCTGTCATTGAGTATATAGCACACACATCCAAACACATGAAAGTATTTTAGATTTGGCTTCTTCCCCTTTAGTATTTCATAAGGGGTTTCTTTGGTTCCTGACCTAAGGTAGACTCTGTTGATAATATGGCAAGCAGTGTTAAAGGCTTTAGCCCAGTATTTCTTAGAAATCTGCATGGAACTCAACATGACTCTAGCCATCTCTTGTAAGGTATGATTATTCCTCTCAGCAATCCCATTCTGTTGAGGTGTCTTAGGAGCAGAGAATTCATGGTGTATTCCTTTCCTGTCACAGAACCTTGAGAACTGGTTGTTCTCAAATTCTCTACCATGGTCGGATCTTATTCTTTTTAAGGACTTATCATGCATGTTTTTTATCTTAGAGTACAAGGTTTTGAAATCTTCAAAGGTGTCTGATTTTTATTTCAAGAAGTAGACCCAAGTAAACCTAGAAAAGTCATCCACAATAACAAATACGTGCTTTTTACCTCCTACTGAGGCTACTTCCATGGCTCCCATGAGATCCATGTGGAGAAGATCAAAACATGCATATGTACCTGGGTCATGTTGGGTGTGATGTTGGAGAACACTGTGCCCAACACGTGTTTGTTTTCCTCTCAAACACTATTCACAGACAATCTTTCCATTATGTGGTAGCTGCGGGAGTCCCCTTACTGACTCAGCCTTTAGCAACTTGTGAAGATGTCTATAATTGGCATGTCCCAACTTCTGATGCCAGAGAGTGACTTCGTCCACTTTGGAGAGATTCCATGTCACTCTTTCCACAATCTTTTAGCAGTTGTCGCTTTATCTTTTTCCTGTAAGAATGCATTCATCAGATTGATTAAGTACATCACATGCAGAATTGTCAAATTTAACCAGCATATCCTCATCACATAGGTGACTGATGCTGATTAGGTTTGCTTTGAGTCCTTCTACAAGATAGACATCACTTAGCTTAGGAAAACCAGGGACATTCAGAACTCCTTTCCCAAGTATCTTTCCATGCGATCCACCACCATATGTAACTGATCCAGTGTCAAGAGGCACAAAATTGTTGATATAGTGTCTAGATCCAGTCATGTGTCTTGATCAGGCACTATCTAGATACCATTCACCAGTGATGAGCCTTGGGGCAGCCATAAGGCAGGTGAGATCATATGTTGGGTCAATTGTTTTGACTACATTTGTCTCAGCATGAAAAAATTGTGCATATTTTTTAGGAATATTGAGTTTCTCAGGATCACAATAGTTGTGCATTGTGCCAGGAATTACATCCAGTCTATTATCCTTTGTCATTGAAACTTTTTCTTCCCCCATAAGGTAGCCTATACTCAAGTGATATGAAGAGATGTCATTGCATGAATTGGCCAGACCTCTTTCCATATTTTGGGAGTTCTTGAGATTATTCTCAGAATTCTTTTTGACCAAAGAGTGACAATCAGACCTCCTTTCAAGCTTGAGAGCCATGTTTGGAGATTTTGACAGTCTGGTCATAAGAATTTTGCCAGGTTTCCTCTGGCTGGTAGGTTTCATGGTTTGAGTGACAGATCTCTCCTTTGTGATTGAGTAAATCAATCCCTTCTGAGTTTCTGTTACCCTTGCATTGTGTCTTTGACCAAACACTAGTGGAACAAGAATGTCCAATTGTTCAGAAAACATTTTTGCCAGAGGATCAAGAGTTTTGGCGACTCTAGATTCGTTTGTTTCCATCTCAGTATCAAGTCTAATCACTTACTGTGGAAGTGACAAGCTCTGATACCAATTGAAATAACCTACGGATCTAACTTGAAGTAGATCTGAGATAGAGAGCAGTGTTGAGTGAGTTGTTTAGATAACAATCCCTACAACACTACTGAATAACAGAGTAAATTTAACAGCGGAATATAAAGAACACATAACTTTTCTCAAGTGATACGAATACCACTTGAGAGATAGCCAGAAGGCTTTAAAGACTTCAGTAATTGATCAATACTCAGAGATTACAATGATGAACCATCAACTAGTCAATTTTAAAACACAAGGTTAAAGGTGAAGAATCACCTACTGTTCTTCCTAGTTACGTTCTAAACTAAAACATCGAGTCCCAATACAAAACAGAGCAAGAACTAAACTTATTTAAAACAGAAAAACTCAAATAACTATTCTTCAATGCTTCCTAGAATTTTTCTGCGTAACATTTTTCCAAAGCTTTCCTTGAGTTTATATAGAAGTCTTCAATGGTACTCTGTTAGGAAAGCTTTTTATTCTCTTCAGTACTCGAGATCTTGTCTTGATTGCTTTGCAGAGTGTCCTCAAAGACTATCCTTCTTTAGCAGAATCTAACACCTTAGGAAATCTTATTCTGCTGGAACCTTCTACTTCACACGCCTCTCCAATTACTGCATAGATATTATTCTTAATAAGCTCAAAAGCTGTCAGACGTGTGCATATAGATGCTTACTCAACATGTACCAGAACACAGGACCAAAACACTTTCAAAGGTGATGAGTAAGAGAATCCACCTCTCTCTTGAGTGGGAAACGGACCACATACATCAGTATGGATCAGTTCAAGCGGTTCGTGCGCACGTACGCTCTTTCCCTTGAAAGGATTATTGATCATCTTACCTTTGAGACAAGATTCGCATTCTTCATGTGATTCCAAATCAAATGGGGTTAAGTAATCTAATTTAATTAACTTTGCAATTCTCGTGTCATTGATATTACCAAGTCTACAGTGCCACAAATAAGATGGACTATCCTTATTACTAAGTCTCAAGCGTTTGTTTGATGTATGAATTAGTGCAACTGTACAGTTGAGCATATATAATCCATTCACAAGGGATGCAGTTCCTTGAACAATTCCATTAAGCGAAAAATAACAATTATTATTAGCAAAACGGAAGGAAACCCCTTCATTGTCCAACACTGGAATGGAAATAATATTCTTGGTAATAGAAGGAACGTAATAACAATTATTAAGTTCGAGTCTAAAACCCGAGGGCAAATCTATTACATAAGTCCCTACTCATTCGACGCAAAATCGAGAGCCATTGCCAACTCGTAGGTCGATTTCCCTTGGTCTAACCTTCATGCTTCTTGTGATCCCCTGTACATTATTACAAATGTGTGAGCCACAACCAGTATCCAATACCTTAGATTTTTCAATTATATTATTGTTAACTTCAATAACAAACATACCTTGGGTGGAGGTGGATGCACCATGCTTCACAACTCCATCATCTTTTGCCTTAGGGCAATTGCCTTTCCAACTTTCTCCCTGATTGCCATAAAGACTCATTTCTTTATACAATCTGAACTTGGCCTCTATCTCATTCGTCACCGTAAGCCTTGTGTAGTAGGGTCTAACCCTCACATTGTCTTTGCTCTTATCCCTTGGCTTTCAAGCCTTGGATCTTGAAGCTTTAGAGGTTGGTGAGACCTTATCGCCCTTTGGTGAATGCTCATAGTAGGCTTTAAGCATATTCTGGAATCCAGATAGATAAACTTCTTCATCATTCCTGGAGACCATCCCCAACAGTCCTTTGAGGTTTGCAAATATTTCGTATGGCATCAAATGCTCATGTTATCTTTGCAATTCAACACTCATAGAAGATTGTATGATGCAATGAGCTTTGAAGGCATCGTTCAAGTATCTAACGTAAAGACTATCTCTGTTAAATTCCTTGAGCTCTTTAATCTCAGTGGGAGGAATTGGTGCAGCTGTGTCCAACACGTATTCAATCATTTCTTGACGCAATAACAAACGAACGTTTCGGATCTAATCCAAGATGTTTGGACCGGTAAGAACATGTTTGTCTAGGATAGTTCTAACAGACATGATGGACATTTCTAACCTAGAGAATAAGAAAGCAATAGATAGAGAGATATTAATAACTACCATGAAATTAAAATCTACGATCACAATTTAGCAACTAAATACACATGGACTTTAGCTGTATTTAGCTCCCACTTATTTTCACATATTCATTGCCCCCAAACACATGAATATGAAACAATATTCAAAATAAAGTTTGTAAGTGCACAAGATCATATCACTTACTATTACAATAACATGCTATGGCTTGTGTACTGTAATTCTTAGAGACCATCCCCAACAGTCCTTTGAGGTTTGCAAATATTTCGTATGGCACCAAATGCTCATGGAATCTTTGCAATTCAACATTCATAGAGGATTGTATGATGCAATGAGCTTTGAAGGCATCGTTCAAGGATCTAACGTAAAGACCATCATTGTTAAATTCCTTGAGCTCTTTAATCTCAGTGGGAGGAATTGGTGCAGCTGTGTCCAACACGTATTCAATCATTTCTTGACGCAATACCAAACAAACGTTTCGGATCCAATCTAAGATGTTCGGACCGGTAAGAACATGTTTGTCTAGGATAGTTCTAATGGACATGCTGGACATTTCTAACCTAGAGAATAAGAAAGCAATAGATAGAGAGATATTAATAACTACCATGAAATTAAAATCTACGATCACAATTTAGCAACTAAATACACATGGACTTTAGCTGTATTTAGCTCCCACTTATTTTCACATATTCATTGCCCCCAAACACATGAATATGAAACAATATTCAAAATAAAGTTTGTAAGTGGACAAGATCATATCACTTACTATTACAATACCATGCTATGGCTTGTGTACTGTAATAATATTTCAAGTTAGGTCTCCAAACCAATTGCATGTCTTCCAAATTACTCATGCAACTCTTGCTTATCAAACCAAGTTTGATATGATGCCCTTGACTTGTAGCAAATGCTATGGCATAAACACTACATCCAAGTGAATGAAAACCATCAAGCGACTGCAATACTCTATTGCATCTTTGTAAGTGAAATTTCTCAATGAGCACGTATTGGTGAATGCTATGGCAAAGCACCAACAACGGCAAAAGGAGATAGATCAGTTACTATATGATGGGAGGCATCTTTCAAATCCAATTTCAACATTATATTGACTAGGGTAACTAATAAAAGATCTGGGTATATTTGCTAAGCCAAGATCCTTAACATGCATCAAGTATTATGAGCGCCGCCTACACAAGCACGCATAAGCGGTCCGACAAATAATAGAGCATCGCCTACTCATCATATGAAAAGCGATCTTACATGTAATGGGTGCCGCCTACCCATGCATAAATAATATGCGGTCCGACACATAAGAGGCGCTGCCTACCTCGCTTGTAAAGCGGACTGGCAGAATGTAAACATGCCTTCGAATACAATAAACAACTTGGCAAGTAAACAACAACAAACAACGAGTCTTCATGAATATTTAAGTTATATAAAATTTTAAATATAAATCCAATATATATTCATCTCCAGAAAATATATTTATTTAATTCCAAATCAAATAAATAAAATTTATGAATTTCAAATTTGAACAAAATCAAATTAAGTCAAAATTAAATTTGAAGGCCCATATACAAAAGGAAAAAGAGTTGACCAAGTCAACCCCTTCCAGGTTGCAGCTGCCGATCGGCACGCTGCTGCTGCGGGCCGCATCAGCGGCAGCAGTAGCTGCATGAGTGCAGCGGTTGCTGCCACTGCAGGCAGCGAGCGCTGCCCTGCGGCAGCAGCGTGTTGCCGCTGCTCCAAACAGCGGAAACAGCTGCTGCCGATCGACATCTTAGGGGAGGGGTTCCAAACCCTTCCCCGATTCATACACATATATACATACATACAATATATACATATGTATAAAATTAAACTCAAAATTTAATTCGTTTCAAAAACAAATCTGGAGATTTATATAATAAAACATAGTTCATAAAACTCAAGAACAAATCTATATACGCATATAATCGATGAACAAGCCTAGCTCCGATACAACTGAAAGTAAATATGTATGAAAACACCTCTAAGGTGGCGCAGAGGAAGTTTTAAAATTTTCTTAAAATACGAATCATGCACTTGATTATATGACGCAATCGAATTATGTTTCATGCACTTACAAAGTCGGATCAACTGGTAGATCGTTCTGTTCGGCAAGAAGGTAGAGCTCCTCGACTTGCTTGTCTGTCCAGTCAGCGAATTCGTCTTCTTATTCTTCTTGATACAATTCAAAGTCGAATACGTCAAACTCTTCTTCAGAATGATTCATGCACAATCTTCAAACTTGGTATCCACCGATCGTTGATAGTCAAAACCGTTAGGAAGGTTTTATTCTAAATTCGGAGATGGAGAAAATATGCTAGAGTAATTCTATGAAGAGAATTGTGTGTGTAGACCAAAATACAACTCTTGTATTTATAGTCAAGTCTCCTAACCAAATTTCCTAATCAAAACTCTAACCCAATTAGAAGTCTTATTAGGAATTTGACTTAGGCTCCAAGAAAAGAAAACCAATAAGGAAAATAAGAGAGGAGAGAGACAAACTCTCCCCCCCCCCTAGGCGCGGGTGACGCCCAGCCCGGCCCCTAGGGTCGGCCGGATAATCGGATCGGGCTGGGCCTTCTTGGCCCGGCCCGGTTTTTCAATTAATTTCCAAATGTTTCTTTTTCAATTCCTGTACATATTAAATTAATTTAAAATCCAATTTCAAATTAACTTATCCATATTATTAATTAATATTGATCCAATCAATATTCAATTAATAACTCACAAGACTAACAACAACCGTTAAAGTGTGACCCATACGGCCTTGTTGCAAATAGCACTAATGCTCCAACATTAGGGTCCTATAAGATTCCTAATCGTTCTTATAGACAATATATTCCAATAAGGACGTTTTCTGAAGGAAATGCAAACCACCTGTCAGTAAGGTGTATTGTGATAATGTCCCTTCATTACGCGAATATCTTTTATTGAGTTGCGATCATGGTCAAGTGTCTAATCTTGATAACTCAACAGTTCCAATCTATTAGTTGATTCAATGACCATGTTCCAATACCATATTGAACATGTCATATGCACCGGCCGATGACTTATGAAGTCATACCAACATTGCGAACTGATGTTCTCCCATAATATATATTATCTATTCATGGGGAATGAATCCTGTCTTGCTGCAACTACTAACTTACCTACATATTATACCATACCCAACTATAAACTTATCTACCTTTAAGATGGTGCAAGCATTGTCTATAATCAAAGTAGGATACTCTATGTACTCATTAGCAATGCCCTCAATTCTAAGGACTTATACACTACCTTACCACCACTACTTCCATAGACACTTGGGAATAGCTTCAAAACCCAAATGGTTTCGTGGTTGGGCACTGCCAATCACTTTCTACAAAAGCGATCATGTGCCCATCATGAATAATCCAATTCATTCGTAGTTGTGGGACCAACTACATCTTCGAAAGATATGATGCAAGCCACATGCCAGTCTTAACATATCGCGTGCACTCCGTGTATGCAGGGGATCATCGACCGACGGCAATTTTAGAACCATGAGAAATATGTCCAATGCGCTCCCACTAGCCTCATTGACTTCTCATGTTCATGGAGCAATATTAAATAACAACAGACAAATAGATACATATTATTTACATAGTGTGAATGCCATAAATATTGTATTAATAAACAAAGAATATAATACATACTAAAATGTGATCAACTAAAGCATATACTGTCCCGACATCCTGATTGTCTCTAGGACATATATCTTTCAGACCAAATCAGTTGTTTGTAAGGTACACTGTCTCTGAGTGAAAGGCAATTTTGCAGTAACTGTTGGCACAAATAAACGAAAACATAATCATGACTTGAAATATAATTTGAGTCATTGATTTAAAGACAGTTGTCTATCCAACGGTTAAGATCAATTTTATTTGTTAGTGAGCTGCAGTTTTTTAAACGTGGTCCCACTAGCATTTAATGTGATGTGAGTACTTTTCACTTTTGTATCTAGGCAAGTTACCTTGCTGAAAAGATTTACACTGTAAATGTGTAAACTCTTGACATTCTATATACTATATATACTGGACTTAGTAAAATTGAAAAACTTTATAGTCCCAAAATTCCCAAACATATCTTTTCTCTGCAACTCTGCAACCCAAATTACACAAACAGAGAAAAAGTATTGTTCTGGTACGATCTACCACCGCATTAAATTCAATTTAACCTATTCACAATGGGAAGATCTACAAAAAGCTCTAAGGGTTCAAAGGCCCCTACTCCAACAGCTGTTGCTTCTTCTCTTTCCTTTAAGAAGGGAAAGCTTGTTCTCCCATACACACCTTCCGACTGGAATATCACTCAATACACTGAAAAGATCGATGTACTGGGGTGCTAATGCCAAAGAACCACATGTAAGACACTGCATGAAGGAAACAGACGCAGATGAGCTTGTTTCCACACTGAAAAAGTGTGGAATCATGAACTTTATTGAGAAAGAACCCACCGGCATTTCCGCCATGGATGTGGTGGAATTTTATAATGATTCATCAATAGAGGTTTCTGAAGAAGAAACTGTGATCAAGACATTTGTGCAAGGTCTCCAGGTTAATCTAAGATAGACTGACCTTTGCTGATACTTTTGAAATTCCAGCAACTGGAATTTATGATTAAATACCAAGTTTTGATGATGAAAAGTTGAAGGAGTTGTATGATCAAATCAGAAACACAGATGATCCTTCAAGTCCAACAGAGTTCCACACTAACTCCTGAAAAAGGAAGCATGTCATAGACATATACAATCCCACTGGCATGATTCTTTCTAAGTGTGTGGATTGTCAGAAAGGAAGCCTTGATCAGTTCAGCATAAGACGCTAGACCATGATCAAGTTGATCTATGATATGAACAGTGATGGAAGTGAATTCCAACTCAACTGGGAAAAGTTACTCTTCAACTTAATAGTTGATTGTGCAAAGAACTCCAAAGCCATATCCTGTGTTGATGCAGATGGTAATCAGCAAGCTACCGCAGTAATATTTCTACTCTTGGGAATCAAGATATGTTATTTGCTGGAAAATCTAAGAGTATCCTTAAGAAGTCCCAGAGAGGTTACAACTGGACACTTTGTTGGGAGATATCAGCACCAACAAGCCCTAAATGCTTCTAAGGCTACAACAAAAACAAAGGGTGCTGATTCTTCGACTGTGAGCAAGAAACGTAAAGTTTCCTCTGTTGTTGCTGAACAGTCTGTTGCGTCCTCTACTCCCCCAAATAAGAAATCAAAGGGAGGACAAAACAAAACCAAAACCAAGAAGGCTGTAAAAGTGCCAAAAATAGCCCATGTTGTCCAGGATCAGCATGGTGCTACAGCAGCCACAGTGGATGATACAATTGCAAAAGTTGTTAACACTGAAACGTCTGAAGCCATTCAGCAAGACCTTATTATTATGCATAGGGTTAACTTGCTTGCTGCTGCCGTTTCACAAGTTATAGAAAAAGAAGCAGTAAGGCCAGACAAGATAGTGGACGACGCACCTGCTAAAGCAGCTGCTGACACTATAAATAGAGATCACGACACAATTCGTCAGCAAGAATCTCTAGCAAACATTGCACAGACATGAGCACTGCGGAATTTGAAGACACTGAAGTCTTGGCATCTCTATTCTCTACTGACAAAGTAGACGATCAACTTGCTGCAACAGCAAGGGAGACTGCTGAACTCATTCAGCACTCTCAGAAAGATCAAGAAGCCAATGATATACAAGAGAATTTTGCTGAAGATCAAACAGTTCCAGCACAAGAGATTCAAGGAACTGAAAATGCTCTTGCTAATCCTCAACAGGTAGTTCCTTTTCGAGATTCCATTTCTTTAGTTGAACTATATTTATCTTTTGCTAACTTACTTTCTCTATAGGCTTCTAAAGACAAGGATCATGAAGCACATATTGCTGCTGAAGAGCAGGTATTTAAGCTTTCTCAGCATGGTAATAAACTTTTATGTTTATATCATGTTGCTAACTTGTCTAAGTTTCATGGTAATAAAATGGATGTTGATGCTCCAACTCCATCTCCAACAACCACAACACTTGAAGTGCAAACAAATAATGAACCTGTTGCTGATGCACATGTTATTTATTTGAACACAAATGACCCAAAGGTTGCCGAAACCCATGTTGCTGAAACTAACAACTTTCTGTTTCAGGTTCAAAATAGGAAGGAATCATCTTCCTCTACTTCTACTCTAGCTCTGACTGATGAAGCTCTTCTCTCTGAATTCAAAGAAAAGATTGTCACACGTGCTAAAAAAGCACTTAAGTTGTGGAAATCATATAAGAAAAGATATTTCTCAGATCTGTACATTCTGATGCAAAATGAGAGCAAAAGGAAGACACTTTTCGATCTTGACCATTTTGTCCACACCTTAACCATCTATGAAGAATATTCATTTGTTGAAAGGTTTGAACAAAACTTCATTGATCAAGAGATGGACGCCTTAATCCAAAGGTTTCAGAAATTGTCAAGGGAGGAACAGACCTTAAAGCTTGCTGAGAATAAACTTCCAACTATTGATGACTCACACCAAGTTGGTGATAAATAAGACGTCACCAACAAGCATAGGTTCCATGACATTGACCTCATCATTCTGGACGATGAAGATCCATGTGGAGAAGAGATAGAGGAAGAGGATGAAAACAAGGATGAAGATCCTAAGGATGATGGACATCCTGCGGATGATGACAAAAGGGATGATGATAATGATAACAATGGAGGTGCTGGTATTGCACAAGCTCAAACTGCTAACACTACAGATGCTGAAAAGCTTGCTGAAAATGTTAAGCAACAACCACCATCAAGCACACCTCCTACTTCTCCCAAATCTCAGTAGGTTCCATCCTCTGAAGAACAACTTCAAAGATCTCCCTCAAGAGGCAATGTGATAGCTATTGAATTACCTCCAAGACCTCTTACTGAGGAAGAGATTCTTGAAAAGGAGCAATTGAGATATGCATTAGAGATGAGTCTAATTGAGTGCAAGACCAAGAAAGATATGGGTCAAAACTCTCAACGCAGAATACCAAAGAAAATCTCTCAAGCTCCAGGCAATGCTCCAGATGCACAAGCTGTGAATGCATCCCTTGCTTCAACCATAAGTACAACATATGGTGGTATTCATACTTTGGTTTTAGCCATTACTACAGTCATTGCCACTGGGCAAACTGAATCAGTTCAAGTTTATGAACTTGCTGCAAAGTTAGTCACTGCTGAAGAGCACACTGAAGAGCCAGTCACTGCTGAAAAGCATATTGCTGATGATGAGTTGAAAACTCCTACTCCATTCACTGCTGAAATGCAAACTGTTGAGAATCCTCCAGTCACTGCCGAAATGCACACTGTTGAGGCAAATGAGAATCCAGTCACTGCCGTTGTGCAAACTGTTGAAAAAGAAGTTGAAGAAGCTGAAGGAGACAAAGAACAAAGGGAAATGATTGATGGCTTGGATATCATTGAATTTGATTATTCCACTGAAGAAGTTAGTCAATCTGAAGAAGAAAATGATAATGTCAAGGGATTTTCTCCTGTTGATTATTGGTATGCTAACCAACTTCAAAGGAACATCTTAAATCCCAGCAACCCTGCTCCTTCTGCTCCAACTCACTCCTCTAGAATTGAGGAACTTCTAACTTTCAAAAACCAGCTACAGGCTAAAACTGATGGCTTGGTAAATGCTGAAGAACAGAATAATAATGAGACACTAAAGTTATTGCTGAGAAGAACTGCTGCTATTGCTACAACACAGTTTGATTTAACCTTGAGGTATCAGCATGATGTCTCCATTGCTAACAGAACCTCTTAGCAATACACTCAAATTGAAGAAGCAGTTGATGGACTCAAAAGAGATATTGATGACACATTGTAGGTGCAGACTGGTGAGTTCAACAAATGTCAAAGAGACATCAAAGAACTGATAAATGAGAGGATAACCATTAATGATAGTCTTGCAAAGATATCATCCTTCACAGAATCTCTGAGCATCAACATAGGCATGAAGAACTTGGCTCTACCTGAGAAATCCATGTCTAAGGGGGAAGATAATAGCACAACAGGTACAAGTGGTGTTGCAACACTTCAAAGATTTTCTGCAAGTACTGAAATAACTTGAGGATCTAACTTGAACTTGATCTGAGACAGAGATCAGTGTTGAGTGACTTGTTTAGATAACAATCCACACAACACCAATAAACAGAAAAGAGTAAACAGCGGAAAAGTAAATAACACAGAGTTTTTCTTGAGTATTATGAATTAATACTCATGGTATAAATCAATAGAACCCAGAGAGCTATTACAAACTAACTGGATGAATCTATCAATCGAAAACACAAGTATAATGATG
>JAQRGC012317786.1:0-10286 GCA_028659135.1 Plantago lanceolata | reverse complement strand
TAGCGACGGATGACGAAAAACACGGTCAACCAAGTGACCGTGTCCGTCATCCGTCGGTAACGCTTACCGATCCGTCGGTAAGCACCGACGGATGGTAAGCGTCGTGTTTGGCGTTGGTAATTTGATGTTTTCTTGTAGTGTTCCTAGTCCTTTCCAGCTCGGCCTCCAGAGTCGCGACCTGGGCACGGGATATTTGGAGCCCCTCGTTCAACTCCTCTACAGCACGACTGATGTTCCCCATGGCCTCCGCAGTCGTTGCCAAGGAAGCCCAATCATTGAGCTGAAAAACATAAGTGTTAGAACTATTTATGAAACTACACTATTTACGACTACGGTACTCGGAGGAAATGGAAAAGAGAGGGTACCTGAGCCGCAATGTCCATCAGAGACATCAATCTCTCCTCCGGAGTCATTTCAGCGAGACGGGTCTTGTACCCGTCCCTGGCGGCCGCACTAGCTAGGGTCGCCAGTCGGGGAACCCTTGTACTACGGGTAGAACCCCCGGCCCCTGTACCAGGCGCCGATGCCGCCTCCGGCTTCTTCCTATTGGTCCCATGACCGGAGACCTCAACTTGAACCTCCACTCGGTTGGCCTGCCACCGCACTCGGGGAAGCCGTCCCCTCACCTGTTCTTGCCGCCTTCAGCTCCTTATATTTTATGATGTCAGCCGGACGATTCATATCCAGCTTGGTGGCCGGATTGCTTGTCCTCTCGCCCATGGAGCGGGCGGCAGCATTTTCTTTTTGTTGCTGAAGGGCAATGGAAAAGAAGTCCATTTGTCCCTGATTTTCCCAGTAACCTGAAAAAGCGGAGGCACAGATTAGATGCATGGCAGTCGTAACGAAAATAGAGAAGCATTATTGGAAGAATGCAAGTATGAAAAAGTAGGGGAATGCTAAATCTGCGACCCCGAGCCCTACGACCTACATACCCAAGTTCGGAATACCCTTGCAATCAACAACTACTTGACTCACACCCGCCAAGTAAGGTAGCGGGCGCGCTGTGTAACAGAAGAAGAGTTTTTTCTGGTCATCCTCAAGACCATGCAACTCTCTTAACCATCCGGGCACCGCGTTCTGGCGTCTTGGCAGTCGGGGACTCACGAAGTCGCCCTTGAAGAATTTCTTCTGTATGCCCCATTTCTTGTCCTGCGACCGCCGGCAGAACACGTATCTTGGCCACCAATCCGTACCCCAGGACGTAGGAATATCCCTGATCCATGAGTACCCTGATCGGGAGGAAAGGAAGAACATGTGTTTGTTGTCCTTGCTCGGAGCAACACGGAAGGCAGTCAGCAGATTGGCAATGTTGAACTCGATGCCCTTGAGCTTGCGGTAGACTGTGAAGCACATCATAAAACCCAGACTGTTGGCCGTGAGCTGGCTCAGATTCATGCACAACTCATTCAAGATATTATTCATAACGTGAGACGGGGGAATCCTCCACCCCGCCTTGAGCTGGCACTCGTGAACCGCCATATAACCCGGGGGCGGGTTATAGAAGGTGAACTGCGGCTCCGGTGCAATTACTTCAATGTACGACGGAATCTCGTACATTTTCCTCCAGTGCTTTATCTCGCGACTGGTCACGGTACTGGGGCACGTAGGAAGGGCCCGATCCTCATTCAGCTCTCCCTCAGGGTCGGGGAGCACAATTGGCTCTCGGTCAATTGGGAACTTGATTTCATCCGCCTGCTCCCCTCTCCGCCTCCCAGTCCGGGTGACTTGCCTGTTAATCGTTGAGCTTTGGGAGGCCCCACTCGCCCTCTCCGAGGACTGGCTTCGATGTCTCTGCGCTCGTAAATCAGTAACGGTTCGCCCCTGAGCCGGAGGAGCCGTATCCCTGCCTGCCGACTCATCGACGGTTTCATCTACTGACTCCACGGTGAACAAAGGGACTATGTTCCCCCACTTCCCTCCCGTACACGGTACGATCTTGCCTGGGAGGCGGGACGGAGCTTGGTCCCGCTCCAGAAGCATCTCGCCTCGGCCTTTTCAAAGGCACCTCTTCCTCCTCCTCCTCGGAGTCTTCCACATTCTCAGCCACTGCCTTGGCTCTCTATTCCAACTCATTCAAAGTAAGGATGCTATTCGGGTCCCATCCACTATTCCCGATATCCATCATCAGAGGCTCCGCCTCGATCACCCTTCTCCGCTCCTCGTCCTCGAATTCAATATGCTCCCCGGACTCGGTCACGGTAAAGGGACGATTGGGGTCAGGAGTGGAAGGGCGCGGCAATCGTGGCTTAGAAGCACGATCACCGGCATAAGAAGGCAAATGAAAAGGAATCAAAAGAATCAAAAGGTAGGGCTCTGTAGTTCCTACCAAGATGCGCGATCCAGGTGCGATAGTACTTGAACCTCCGGGCGTCATCCCACGGAATATCGTCGAACTCCACAGGCCAATTGATTGGCATCTGGTGCAACTCCTCAATAGAGTACTGGGAGATCCCGAGTCCCATCAAACCCTTACCCTTCCCGGGCACGGAGCGGTGGGAGGGACCGACCTCTTGGATCTTATCGGAGGATGAGCTCTGGGCCTCGTCTCGCTCTCCATAGGCATGTCGTAGCCCTCGGCGTAGTCTTCAGCTTCACCTCGATTCTGGGAGTCAGACCTAGTCTCGGACATCCTACACGGAAGGCAGAAAGAAGGTGTTTAGGATGATTTGATGTCCGAGAGGCCGAGCAGAACGAAGATATGGAGCTGCCTACTTGCCCGAGTACGGTAACAATGGAGGAGGCTATACTGTGGCGACAGGCCTATGATATGGGCGAGGGCATCCGGATCCGAGTCCCTGGGTCGGCCAATGTGTTTTACAATCCACCTCCGGGCTACATTGCTGTGTTCGAGGACCAGCTTCGTGCGGGGTGGAAAATTCCGATTATCCTCTCCGTGAGGAAGATTCTACGGGGGCTGGAGATGCCCCCCTCCCAGCTCGTGCCCAATGCACTGGGCATGATCATATGTTTTGGAGTGTACTGCGCCCTAATACAGATTCCCTTCAATCTGGAAAATCTCTTGAAGGTGTTCAGAGTGATGCCCTCACCCGAGAACAAGCACATGTTCTACTTCGTCTCATGATCCGGGTACTCGTGGCTGAGGGACATTCAGTCCTCGTGGGGCTCCAACTGGTGGGAGCGATACATCTTCGTGCGGCGCACGGATGGCAAGGCTTGGGGCTTGCCAACAAAGTTCCGAAAGACACTGGTCGAGTGCCCGCGCCTGGCCAATAGGTTCAAGGACAATCCGGAGTGGGTGAAGGCGCTCCGCCACTTAGACATTTCACAGAAGAAGTTCTTCTTCTGTTATACCATCCGACCACTACCCTATCTCGCGGGTTTGAGTGTCGTGGAGTGTGAGACGGAGGGTCGTACCCTAGGTATATGTCTGGGCACCACACCCGTATGCATTTGATCACGTTGCATGCCATTTTTCTGTTAGTTTTGTAATCTAACAAGTGTTTTTGTCTCGTGCAGCTTATTGGGAAGATATGGGTCAGACAGATTTCTTCAGCTTGGCACTCAAGGTTGACAAAGATAATGCTGAGGCTAAGAAGAAAGGAGGGGCGCAGAAGCACCCCACGACCAAGCCGGATATGGCGTACCCCCACGATATAGTGGCGTACCAGGCCTTGAAGAATGGGGGGCGGGGGGCGCCGCTGCTGGTGCTGGTGCTGGGACGAGCATCGGGCCCGTGCACATTGACGTAGAGGAGGTCGCTGGGGAAGACCCTCCTCAAGGACATAGGAGAAAGGCCCCTGAGAGCCCCTCTCCGGCCTCTGCAAGGGCCTAGAGGAATCCACCAAGGCGCGAGACTCGTGCGCCCGGGCTCTCGGCTCTGGCCGAGACTGCTACACGTGACGGGTTCAAGTCCCGGCTGGCCGCCATGTCGCCAGAAGAGCGGCTCCAAGCGCTCTGGGAAACGAGTGAGCAGGTATACCTTCTAACCCAATTGAATTTTGCACAAGTCTTTTTTACTCTTGTATTTCTCTTGATTCGACTAACTTGCTTTCATGTGATTGATGTAGCTCCAAGACTGGCTATCAGTGGCCACGAGCGCAGAAGCTGGGGCGGGCTCTGCTCGTGCGGAAGAGGACCTAGCCAAGAGGCTAGAGGAGGCACGGGCCCAATCGGCCAAACTCGAGCTAGACCTGAAGAGGGCGAGCAACAAGAATGACAAAGAGAAGGCTGAGAATGCCAAGCACGTGAAGGCGCTGGAGGACACCAAGGATGCCAAAGAGAAGTATCGGCAGGAGTTCAACAGGGCCGATAAGGGGATGCTCATCGTGGATAGGAAGTTCTACGACTTCCATGTCCGTATGCTCAAATGGCTGGTTGGGACCCGTACTGAAGCAGTCCATGATTACTTGGGGAGACACACCTTTAGGTTCCAGGGCGCCGTGAGAGAGGTGAGGGTTCCAGGCTGCGCTGGAGCAACTCCAGGCCACAAACAAGCTGCCCCAAGGCGAGCTGAATCTGGCTGAGCTCCAACTCGACCCAGATGCTGATGGCAAGTTCGAGAAGTACAAGATGGATCCGTCCATCGATACTGACGCCATGGTCGAGGAGGAGTTCTTTCACTTTCACGATCCCAGGGGCGCAACAGAGAGGGCACCCGAGAGAAACTGGCTCCCGAGTTGGGTACCCAAATTACTACGACTGGGGGTCATCGATCCCATGCTCAAACTTGTATACAGGAACGAGAAGTTTCTCCATATTCCGTACCCAGTCCTCGGGGAGCCCTCCGACTACCAGCACCCGGATTATGCCGCCATTCTAGAGAAGAAAAAGGCCCTTGAAGATGCCAAGGATGCCGATTTTTTACGGCTCAGAGATCGGGAAGAAGCCGACCTCACCCTTCGTGAGAAGAAATACCAAGAAGAAGAGGAAGCCGAGGCGGCTAAGCTGGAAGCCGAGCGCCAAGCCCGGGAAGACGCCGCAGCCTGATCTCAAGACCAGAGCCAGGAGCCCCACATGAACCCTGCCGCCGTATGAATCTATCCGGGGTATGCCCCGTGTATCATGTACTAATGTATTCGAACAATTTGTACTTGTATTATTTTCTTGTATGAACATCTTTCTATGCTCTCTTCCGACCCTCACGATTGTGGGGGACGTACATTTGCCTTGCAGTTTTATTAGTCAAGTCACCATCGAGTGGCTTGCAAATTTTCCGAGTATCATCCTCGTTTTGTTTATACTTGCAATTTATTTCATCAAATAAACTGCCATATCTTTCGACCATGGGCCCGGGTTATCACGACCCCAGTACCCTTGGTTAATGGTTGGGGAATGTGAATCCCACGACCATCTTTGCCTTAGCATTTTTTCCACAACAAATCAAATGTTGTGATCCTTCTTTATTTCTACGACCCTTGCACTCGTGTGCATTTGGGATCTTACCAAGGCATAGCTGGGTGGAGGCAAGTCCCCCCACTTCCTTAGTAGATGCACTAAGTTGATTGGGTGGGCACGAGTGCCCCCAGTCGTGACTTCTGTGCCCGTGATCCCTCTCGAATTATCTATCAAGGGCCCATTCTCGTGGATGTAGGGCATCGATGTGTAAGCACTCATTTTCCTTAGTGGATCAAATGTGAATAAGTAGGACAATTCCTTGAACTTAAACTTCACACGTCCCCCACCCTCGTGGATGGTTACTTGACCCTGTGGTCGGAAAAATGTATAAGGCGCTTTTATCCAAGGTGATGAGTTAAAACAGGCTTAGTTGGTTGTATATCTTGACCTGTTGCCTATTCGACTCTCACTCCTTGTGGAGTGTTTTATCTATCTTTTAGTGAAGTCCTATCCAGGTTACTTCATATCGCATCCTACAAACTTATCCAAGTAGGAACACATCAGTTTCCAAAAGTCGTTGCATTGATGAACATCCTCAAGTACAACTGTGGGCTTCAAGGCCAATTAAAACTCACCGGGACTCAAAGGTCCGGGCTCCAAAAGAAGTAGTACTTCAACATATCCTAACCTCAAAACACTGGACTCTGGTGGGGCAACTCAAGCATTGAACTTGATCAAGTTTTTAGAATTCCATGGCCTTCGAACCTGTTTCCCCTGGTCATCCTCTAGCTCATAGCTCTCGTTGGCTCTTGCGTCTATGATCTTGTAGGGGCCTTCCCAATTCTCACCCATGTTTCCAACGTTGTGCAGAATGTCTCTTTTCCTCAGAACGAGATCCCCAACTTGAAACTCCCGGGTCTTCACATTCTTGTTGTAAGCTTATGCAACAATGGCTTGGTACCTCAGGATGTTGGCAAGAGCCTCAGTGCGGATTCCATCTAGCATGTCCAAATCAAAGGTCCTGGAGGTGTGGTTGTCCTTGGGCTGGTACCCTTGGATCCTCATGGTCTCCAATACTGTCTCAATTGGGATCACAGCCTCTGAGCCATAGACCAAGTCGAAGGGGGTCTCCCTTGTGGCTACTTTGGAAGTAGTGCGGTAGGCCCAAAGGACTCCATCTAACTCTTCCACCCAGTTCCTTTTGTGCTCAGCAACACGTCTTTCCAGCATCCTCACAATGGTCCTATTGGTCACTTCTGTCATTCCATTGGCTTGTGGGTGGCCAACACTTGTGAATCTTTGCTCTATCTTCCTAAACTTGCACCACTCCTTGAGCTTGTGGCCCGAGAATTGGGTTCCATTGTCTGAGATGAGGACTCGGGGGAGCCCATAGCGACATACTATGTTGCGCCAGATGAAGGTCATGACTCTCTTCTCGGTGATTGTGCTAACAGCCTCAACCTCAACCCACTTGGAGTAGTACTCCACGGCCACTATGATGAACTTCTTTTGGCCAGTGCCGGTGGGAAAGGGGCCAACAATATCCAATCCCCACTGATCAAAGGGGCACGTGATTGGTATTGGGATCATTGGGGCCGTAGGCTGGTGAGGGATGTTAGCATGCTTCTGGCAATCAACACACCTCTTTGTTGTAAGCATTGCATCCTTAGCTAGTGAAGACCAATAGTATCCTTGCCTCCAGACCTTCATGGCTAGTGAGCGGCCCCCAGAATGGTTTCCGCAGCTCCCTGCATGGACTTCATCAAGTATGGTTTGTACTTCACTCGGGGGAACACACCTTAAATCGACTTCTCCAAATGAACGTTTGTAGAGGTCAGAGCCCCTTATGTAGTAGCGGTAGGAGCGGTATTGGACCCTCCTAGCGTTCACCGGGTCTTGGGGCAAGATGCCTTGCGCCAAGTAGGCCACGAGATCCGCCATCCATGAAGTATCTTCAGAAATACTTAGCACTTGGTGCTTGCTTGCAAGTAGGAATGGGACATCCACGTGCATCAAGATCACGCCACGGGTATCAAGGGCGCCGGAGGCGGATGCAAATCATGCTAAGGCATCGGCCTTCTCATTTTGCTCTCTTGGGAACTTTGAGAGTTGGAACTCCTCAAATCCTGCCGCCTCTTTCTTCAAAACGGATAAGTACTCAACCATTGATGCTTGCTTGGTGGCAAAGGCTCCGGAGTAGTGGGATGCCACTAGTTGCGAATTAGTGGAAGCATGGAGCTTCTTGACATCTAATGCCTTAGCCATTTTCATGCCCGCCAGAAGGGCTTCATACTCCACTTCATTGTTGGTGGCTTTGAAGTTCAAAGTGATGGCATATTGAAGGATCGCACCCGAGGGGCTAGTGAGGCATATTCCGATGCCAACAGACCTTCCGGTAGCCGAGCCATCAACTTCTAGTTCCCACACATCCCCGTGGTCTACTAACTCTCTTTTCTTGGTGGGTGGTTCTTCCTCATCTTCTCCTAGTGTGGTACTAGGGAGCTTTCTTTTCTCGGAGGCCGGGGCCGTGCCGTTCCTTGGGTCATCAAGTCAGAACATATCAACATCCCTATCCGGGGCCTCAATCGTTGGGCTTATAGTTTCCCCAACCTCTTCATCAATGATCATGTTGCCCGGGCCATTCACGGTGCCCTGGCTCTTAGCATGTAGCTCGGGGTGCTCCCAAGCCATATCGGTGGCTTGCTCTTGGGAGTCCGAGGGGTATGTAGCTAAGAAATCCGCCAAGACCTGGGCCTTCTTCGAGGTTGGGCCATGGAACTCGATATCAAACTCGGTGAGCTCTATAGCCCACTTCGCCATTGTTCCAGAGGATTCCGGCTTCCCTAGGACTTGTTTCAACGGTTGGCTTGTGAGCACAATGATCTTATGTGCTCCAAAGTAGGGCTTCAACTTTCTAGCAGTGTGGACCAAGGCAAGGGCATACTTCTCAATCTCCAAATACCTTGTCTCCGCGGGCGAAAGAGCCTTGCTCAAGTAGTAGATCGGGAGGTTCTCACTGGCTTTGATCTTTACCAACACCGAGCTAATGGTGAGATCGGATATCGCTAAGTAAAGGTATAGTGTTTCCCCTAGCTCGGGCTTAGCCAAAAGAGGTGGATTTTGGCAACTAATCCTTGAGCTCCTCGAAGGCCACTTGGTCTTCCTTGCCCCAAGTGAAGACATCCGTCTTTTTGAGAGCTTTGAAGAAGGGCAAATTCTTTTCCGCGGACCTTGAGATGAACCGTCTAAGAGCTACCACCTTTCCAACCAACTGTTGCACCTCATGGAGGTTGGTGGGGTGGGGCAACTCTTGTATCGCTCTTATCTTCTCGGGGTTGGCTTCTATACCCCTCTCGGTCACCATGTATCCTAAGAATTTTCCTCCTTTCACACCAAAAGTGCATTTGGCGGGGTTGAGCTTCATCCCATACTTTCTTAGGATTGCGAAGCATCTAGTGAGATGTGTTATGTGTTGATCCTCCTCTTTGCTCTTGACGAGCACATCATCAACATAGACCTCCATGGTCTTGCCTAGCTCCTCGACAAACATCTTGTTCATGAGTCTTTGGTAAGTTGCCCCCGCATTCTTCAATCCGAAAGGCATCACATTGAAGCAATAGACGGAGCCATTGGCAAAGAATGCGGTCTTCTCAATATCTTCTCTAGCCATGCGAATTTGGTAGAAGCCTTGGTACGCATCCAAGAAGCTAAGTAAGGCACAACCGGCCGTGGAATCAACAATTAAGTCAATCCTTGTGAGAGGATATGGATCCTTGGCAATACTTGTTGAGGCGCGTGAAATCATTGCACATTATCCACTTTCCCGGGGCCTTTTGTACTAGGAGGACATTGCAAAGCCAATCGGAGTATCTTACTTCCTTGATGTGCCCGGCTTTGAGCAAGCGCGCAACTTCCGCGGCTATGATCTCATTATCCGCGGCACAAAAGTCCCTCTTTCTTTGCCTCAAGTGGGTGATCTTGGGATCCACCTTGAGACGATGCACCGCCACTCTTGGGTCGATTCCCTTTAGGTCCTCGGTGCCCCAAGCAAACACATCCGTATTTGTTCTAAGGAACTCGACTATCTTGAGTTCCACTTCCAGGGACATCTCAGTTCCAATGCGGGCTACTTTCTCGGGACAACCATCCTTCTTGGAGGCACCTTCTTGCTGGAGTGGGGGCACATGGTACTTTCGGGATGACATCGTACTCTTCATGTTCCTTGGGTTGGGGCTCCCCATTTTCCATCATGAGAATTTCAGGGAGTCCCCCCATGTGGCTTAGGACCATAAGTTCGCCTTCGGGCTCTTGATTGCAATGTCTAGTAGACATGGAGTAGCACTTCCATGCAGTCTTTCTATCCCCAACAATTTCTCCCACCCCATAGGGGGTTGGGAAATTCATCTTATTGTGGAAGGTTGAGGGAATCGCTCTGAATTGGTTGATCCCCGGGCGCCCAAATAGCACACAGTAGTAAAATGGTATATCCACCACTATGAACAAGAGCAAGTGAGTGGCTCTCTTGGGTGCTTCGTCCATGGAGACTGCTAAGTGTAGGGCTCCTAGTGGCTTCACCGGCCCTCCGCCGAATCCTTTTAGCGCTCCTTTGACCGGTAGGATACCCTTGGTGCTAACCGCCATCTTGGCTAGAGTGTCGACAAAGATGATGTTGCAAGAGCAACCTGTGTCTATCAAGACTTTGGAGACGGTGAAGCCCGCAATGTCAATCGTGACAACCAAGGGCAAATCTGGGTCTATTATCTCGCCACCTCCGGCACAAGGGGCCGGAATCTCACTCTCGTCAAAGGATATCTTGTTGGTTCCTTCGGGGATGTTGGGGCCGTAGGCCTTATCCATGCACAAGATGTGCTGCGCGGTTCTCTCACATGCCTTTCTAGTGCTCCCACCAGATGGTCCTCCCCAAATGGTGTTGATGTGGCCGCGGTATGGGATGTTATGAACATTGTTGGGATCCAACCCTTCTGTCAACT
>JAQRGC012317539.1:0-14488 GCA_028659135.1 Plantago lanceolata | reverse complement strand
ACAACTACGTCATCAGCAACCTAATACAAATACTAGGAATTAAAGCTAAAAGTCCTGCTGAAATGTTCCTCTTGTACAAGTGCTTTTCTAACAAAGTTTTCCTATAGGCTTAAGATTACTAATTTTTGGACTTAATCCTAATTTAGTCTTTAATGGAATTGCTCATCAAAATTACAAGTTTCCTAACAAACTTGGTGTGTATCATCAATAGCTGGAAGCTTGTTTTCAGCTAGCTTAACCACCCTTTCTTCTCTTGAGAGGTTCTGAAACCTTTCAGTCAAGGCCTTCAGCTCCAGATCAATGAACTTTTGTTCCATCCTTTCAGCGAATGTATATTCCTCATAGCTGGTCAGGGTGTGAACAAAGTGATCAAGATCGAAGAGTGTCTTCCTCTTGCTCTCTATTTGCATCAGGTTATAGAGATCTGAGAAGTCCTTCATCTTGTATAATTTCCACAACTTAAATGCTTTTTCAGCACGTGTGACAATCTTCTCTTTAAACTCAGAGAGAAGGGCTTCATCAGTCAGAGCAAGAGTTGAGGCAGAGGGGGATGTATCCTTCCTATTTTGAACCTGAAACAGAAGGTTGTCAATTTCAGCAACATGGGTGTCAGCAACCTTAGAGTTTTCGGATAGAGAGTGAAGTACATGTACATCAGCAGCAGGTTCATTCATCTCTTGCACTAGAGGTGCAGTGGTTGCTATTGGAGGAGTTGATTCATCAACATCCTTCTCAATTAGACAATTTAGAAACATGATATAAACTGGAAAGTTTGATATCATGCTGAGTAAGGTTAACTACCTGCTCTTCAACAGGGGTTTTCCTAGTCTCTTCTTCAGCAGCTGGTGCTTTAGAATCGTTGTCTTTAGAAGCCTGTAAACAAAGAGAGTTAGCAAGAGATAACAACAATTCAGCAATTGAAATGGAATCTAGAAAATGAACTACCTGCTGAGGTTCAGCAAGAGCATTTTCAGTTCCTTGAATTTCATTTGCAGGAACTGCTTGTTCTTCAGCAGGATTCTCTTGTATATTCGTGGATTCTTCTGCTGGTTGAGTATGTTGAAGGACTTTTGCTTGCTCCCTTGCTGTTGCAGCAAGTTGGACTGCTACATTCTCATCACTAAAGAGAGAGGCAAGTGTAGCTGTATCTTCGAATTCATCAATGCTCATGTCTTCTCTGATGACTTTCAGAGCTTCTTGCTGATGAATTAGATCTTGCTCTCCCAGTACGGTGTCAACAGCTGTTTGCACAGTTGCATCGTCCACCGGTGTGTCTAGCTGAGTTGTACCTTTTTCACAATTAAGGGTGGAAGCATCAGCAAGCAAATCAACACCCTTCATCAGTAGAGGGTCTTGCTGATTAGCTTCAGACACTTGTGTGTCAACAACTTTTGCAGTTGTGTCATCCACAGACACTATGATATTAGGCAATTTTTCATCCTTTTTCTTAGTTGGTTGCTTTCCTCCCTTCTCGGATTTCTTCTGAGGGGGAGCAGAGGAAGCGACAGACTGTTCAGTAGCACTTGAAGATTTCCTCTTCTTGCTGACAGTCGAAGACTCAGCACCCTTGGTGTTTTTAGTGGCTTGCTGATGCTAATGTCTTCCAACATAATTCCTTGAGGGAAATTCTCTGGGTTCTCTCAAAGTAACTCCAACCTGCTCCAGCAGATAACAAATTTTGATTCCCAAAGGGAGAATTGTTACTGCGGCAGCTCACTGAGAGTCATCATCTGCTAAGCAGCATATAGCCTTGAAGTTTTTGGCAGCAGTTGGGATGATGTCTAGGAGTACTTTTGCCGAGTTGAGTTGGAATGAATTTCCAGAGCTCATATCGTGTATCAGTTTGATCATACTCCAACGTTTTCTGCTGAATTGATCAAAGATGCTCTTCTGGCAGTCTACACACTTGGACAAGATCAGTCCAATGTTTTTATATATATCCACAACATTCTTCCTTCTTCAGGAATTAGTGTGGAATTCTTTAGGCCTTGAAGGATCAGTAAGATTCTTGATCTTGTTGTACAGTTCCTCCAAGACATCATCTAGATAGCTTGGGACAGTGCTGAGACTTCCAGCTCTAGGCAGTTCAAATGTATCAGCAAGACATCTCCAGTTCAAAGTTATCTGGATGTCTTGTACTGATGTCTTCAGCTCGGTTTCATCATCAAAAACTACGAGTACTGAGTTCTTGTAGAATTCCACCACATCCATGGTGGAAATTCCAATGGGTTCCTTTTCCAGGAACTTCATCAATCGACACTCTTTCAGTGTGGATACAAGCTCTGCTGCATCAGTGTCTTGCACCAATCATTTAATATGCTCCTGCTTAGCTACAACTCCCCAATACATTTTCTCTTCACACTGAGGCAAATGCCAGTCAGAGATTGCATATGGTTTCTTTAGTTTGTCATTCCTGAAAGCTAGAGTGAGAGGAGTGTTGGATGCTGATGCCTTTGAGCCTTTAGAACTTTTAGCTCATATACCCATCACAAGACGTTAAAATTGGTCTTTAATGCGGTGGAAATCGTACCAGAATAGGACAATTCTCTGTGAAAAGTTTATTAGGTTTACAGAGTATCAGAGAAATGGGATGTTTGGGAATTTTGGGAATTTTGGGACTGTAAAGTTTCTGGAAATTTACTAAGTCCGTTTATATAGTGTCTAGAATTTCAAGAGATTTACACAGTATTAGCAAGGTAACTTGCTTAGACACAAAAGTGAATCAGCCCACTTTTCATTAAATGCTAGTGGGTCCACTGAGAAATAATGTTTGATCTTAACCGTAGGATGATCAACAGTTTTTAAATCAATGGCTCAAATTGCATTTTGAGTTATGATTATGTTGCCGTTTATCAGAGCCAACAGTTACTTCACACGTTCTCAGAGACAGTGTACCTAGAGTACAACTGACTTGGTCTTACTGATACCATAACATGTCAAATGACTATTTTCAGCAGATGAAAATTAACTCTCTTAAGCAAAGTGTAACGCCCCAAAGTTTCCGTGAGCTTAAAGGGATTGAAAATGCTACTCATACAAACAAGGTGCACCTTTCTTTTTGGAAATCCACCTAGAAGAACTCCAAAGTTAAGCGTGCTTGCTCTGGATCAATTCTAGGATGGGTGACCATCTAGGAAGTTCCCGTAGCACGCACGAGTGAGGACAAAGTGCGCGGATTAGAATCCGTGTTGGTTTGTGGGGCCATCATATCATCCCGGACAACCGTCCAGGAGTAACATTGTCGGCCCGTTGGGACGGGTCTCGGCCCATTATTGGGTCGGGTCGTTACAAATGGTATCAGAGTCTAGACCAACCCAAAGCCCACGATGGGTAGACGGTTGGTAAAGGTTATTGTCACCGCCACCACTGTAACCACTATTTCCGGCCCCCAGCCACTTAGGGCGATCGACGAGGACGTCAAGGCTTTAAGGGGGGTAGTCTGTAACACCCCAAAGATTCGGTGAGCTTAAAGGGATTGAAAATGCTACTCATACCAACAAGGTGCACCTTTCTTTTCGGAAATCCACCTAGAAGAACTCCAAAGTTAAGCGTGCTTGCTCTGGATCAATTATAGGATGGGTGACCATCTGGGAAGTTCCCGGAGCGCGCACGATTGAAGACAAAGTACGCGGATTTGAACCCGTGTTGGTTTGTGGGGCAAACATATCATCCCGGACAGCCGTCCAGGAGTAACCTCGCCAGCCCAATGGGTCTCGGCCCATTATTTGGTCGGATCGTTACACAAAGCATATACATGTCTTGCTGAGTTATAGTCTTGCTTAAAATAATTCCCCCTGAGTTTATTGTCTGTATCTATTTGAATTTTGTGTGCTGAGACATCTTGCTGAATACCCATTTTAGCAGAGGTCTCTTTTCTTTGAACAAAAGACAATAGGACACGTGCAAATCAATCAGTGAGTAGTTCACTTGCTGAGTACCCATCTCAGATTTTGTTTAGTCAAAGAGTTGACTATTTACTTGCTGAATTCTCGTTTCAGTCAAGTTTCTGAAAAATGCTTGCTGACAGCGTGTTTCAGCTGTCATTTGGTCTTATGCCTTGCTGAATGCCCGTTTCAGCATGCAAAATGCATTTTTCTTTTCTCTTGTTGAATTCCCGTTTCAGTCAAAATTGTTAAGAGAAGTGCTTGCTGACAACATTTTTCAGCTATCATTCAATATATCTTGCTGAATACCCGTTTCAGTAGACATAGAGCATTTATCTCTTCGTTGGGTCAGTTCTAATAACCCAAGACTATGTCTCAAGGTTATGAACTTGTTCTCCTGAAGGGGTTTAGTGAAGATGTCAGCAAGTTGGTCCTTTGTTCCAACTCTGAGTAATTCAACGTGACCTCTCTCCACATGATCTCTAATGAAGTGATGTATAACCTCAATGTGCTTTGTCCTAGCATGTACGATAGGATTTTGCGTGATTGCAATAGCACTTGTGTTATCACAGAAGATGGGAGTCTTCTTTTCATAGATCTCATAATCCTTCAGATGTTGCTGTAACCAGAGGATTTGGGTATCACAACAACCAACAACAATGTATTCTGCTTCAGTAGTAGATGCGGCAATGCAACTTTGTTTCTTGCTGAACCAAGAGATAAGTCTGGTACCAAGGAACTGACAAGTTCCAGAAGTACTTTTTTCCTGTCAAGCATGGAACCAGCATAGTCAGCATCAGAATATATGTTTGATCACTAAGTCCCACAACAAAACTCCTTATGAGTTGTTTGTTGGACGATCACCAAACATTTCTCACCTAAGAGTATTTTGTTGCAAATGTTTTGTACTCAATAATGAAAGAGAGTACTTGAGCACATTTCAACCTAAAGCACATGAAGCAATCTTTCTAGTGTACTCCTCCAGAAGCAAAGCCGTTAAAATTTACAACAAATCTTCTAAGAAGATTGAAGAATCTGTCCATGTTGTATTCTGTGAAGGAAAGCATGGAGTGCCTGCTGAAAGTGAGGTTGCTGAAAAATTGAAGGAGCTGATGCTGAAAGACAAAGTGTCTGCTGAAAAACAAGCTGAGAAAACTCCAAATGTTGTGTTAGAGGATGACTCTGGCGAGGAACGGCCCATGCCTAGTAATGACAAGATGATTTTGACACATGATCGTGAGTTTCCAGCAAGTAATTCATCAGACAGAGAGGTTGCTAAAACATCGCAACCTTCAGCAGAAGATCAGCCTTCATCAGCAAGAGACACTGAACAAGTGTCTGCTAAAGAGAACGATCATGCTGAAATGCATGGTTCTCAACATAAGGTCCGTAGGAACTTATGGATCAGAGATCATCCCTCCTCTGATATTATTGGCCCGTCCAATTCTGGAGTGTGAACCAGAAACAGTGTTGTTGAACAAGCAACTCAGGGAGCTGCTGAAAGCGTAGCTAAAGGGGTTGCTGATGAAGCATCCCTGCTGACGGAAGATACATCCTTGTTCTCTTGTTTTCTGTCAAGTCTTAAGCCAAAAACTATTCAAGAGGCACTCAAAGATCCTAATTGGATCAGTGCCATGCAAGAAGAGTCGGCTCAGTTTGAAAGAAACAAGGTTTGGAAACTTGTACCACATACCAATGAACTTAAAGTGATTGGTACCAAGTGGGTTTTCAGAAACAAGTTAAACGAGCATGCTGATGTAGTTAGAAACAAAGCAAGACTGGTTGCTAAAGGTTTCACTCAGACTGAAGGGTTAAATTTTGATGAGTCATATGCTCCAGTTGCAAGATTGGATGCTATTAGACTCTTTCTAGCCTTTGCAGCACACAATGACTTCATAGTTTACATAATGGATGTTAAAAGTGCATTCCTAAATGGTGAGCTTGCTGAGGAAGTCTATGTGGAACAACCACCAGGTTTTGAAATCCCATCAGAAACCAAGCAAGTATACAAGCTTGAAAAGACTTAGTATGGTCTGAAACAAGCCCCTAGAGCTTGGTTTGACACTTTGGCGAAGTTCTTGCTGAAAAATGGTATCAAGAAAGGTGAGGTTGACAAAACATTATTCACCTTGAATAATGATGGTAGACTTCTCTTGGTATTCTGTTTCTGTGCCTTTGACATATTTCAATATCTTTAATAATGATGGTAGACTTCTCTTGGTCCACTTGTCTCTTGGTTAAGTAAGAAACAAAATTGCATTGCCACATCTACTACTGAAGCATAATACATTGTTGCTGGTTGTTGTGCTACCCAAATCCTCTGGTTACAGCAACAACTGAAGGATTATGAGATCTATGAAAAGAAGACTCCCATCTTCTGTGATAACAGAAGTGCTATTGCAATCACGCAAAATCCTATCCTACATGCTAGGACAAAGCACATTGAGGTTAGACATCACTTCATTAGAGATCACGTGGAGAGAGGTCACATTGAATTACTCAGAGTTGGAACAGAGGATCAACTTGCTAACATCTTCACTAAACCCCTTCAGGAAAACAGGTTCATAACTTTGAGACATAGTCCTGGGTGACTAGAACTGCCCCAATGAAGAGTTAAGTGCTTTATGTCTGCTGATACGGGTATTCAGGAAGACATATTAAATGATAGCTGAAAAAAACTGTCAGCAAGTACTTCTCTTAACAATCTTGACTGAAACGGGAATTCAGCAAGAGAAAAGAAAAATGCAATTTGCATGCTGAAACGGGCATTCAGCAAGTCATAAGACCAAATGACAGCTGAAACACGCTGTCAGCAAGCATTTTTCGGAAACTTGACTGAAATGGGAATTCAACAAGTAAATAGTCAACTCTTTGACTAAACAAAGTCTGAGACGGATACTCAGCAAGTGAACAACTCACTGATTGATCTACACGTGGCCTATTGTATTTTGTCCAAAGAAAAGAGACTTCTGCTGAAACGGGTATTCCGCAAGATGTCTCAGCACACCAAATTCAATAGACAAAGACAATAAACTCAGGGGGAATTATTTTCAGCAAGACTGTAACTCAGCAAGACATTTATATGCTTTGCTTAAGAGAGTTAATTTTTCATCTGCTAAAAATATCTATTTGGCATGTTATGGTATCAGTAAGACCAAATCAGTTGTACTCTAGGTACACTGTCTCTGAGAACGTGTGCAGTAACTGTTGGCTCTAATAAACAGCAACATAATCATGACTCAAAATACAATTTGAGCCATTGATTTAAAAACTGTTGATCATCATACGGTTAAGATCAAACTTTATTTGTTAATGGGCTGTAGTGGACCCACTAGCATTTAATGAAAAGTGGGTTGATTAACTTTTGTGTCTAAGCAGGTTACCTTGCTGAAAACAATTTACACTGATACTGTGTAAATCTCTTGAAATTCTAGACACTATATAAACGGGACTTAGTAAATTTGCAAAAACATTACAGTCCCAAAATTCCCAAACATCCCATTTATCTGTTTGTCTGTAAACCTAACAAACTTTTCACAGAGAATGGTCTTGTTCCGGTACGATTTCCACGCATTAAGGACTAATTTTAACGTCTTGTGATTGGTAAATCAGCTAAAAGCTCTAAAGGCTCAAAGGCATCAGCATCCACACTCCTCTTACTCTAGCTTTCAGAAAAGACAAACTAAAGAAACCATATACAATCTCTGGCTGGCATTTGCCTGAGTGTGAAGAGAAGATGTATTGGGGAGCTGTAGCGAAGAAGGAGCATATTAAATGCTTTGTGCAAGACACTGATGCAACAGAGCTTGTATCCACACTGAAAAAGTGTGGATTGATGAAGTTCCTGGAAAAGGAACCCACTGCAATTTCCACCATGGATGTGGTGGAATTCTACAACAACTCAGTACTCGTAGTTTCTGATGATGAAACCGAGCGGAAGACATCAGTACAAGACATACAAATAACTTTGAACTGGAGAATTCTTGCTGATACATTTGAACTGCCTAGAGCTGGAAGTCTCAACACTGTCCCAAGCTATCCAGATGATGTCTTGGAATAACTGTACAACAAGATCATGAATCTTGTTGATCCTTCAAGTCCTAAAGAATTCCACACTAATTCCTGCAGAAGGAAGCATGTTGTGGATGTATACAACAACATTGGACTGATCTTTTCCAAGTGTGTAGACTTCCACAAGGGCAGCTTTGATCAATTCAGCAGAAAACGCTGAAGTATGATCAAACTGATGCACGACATGAGCTCTGGAAAAGAGTTCCAACTCAACTGGGCAAAAGTACTCCTATAGATCATAACAATTGCTGCAAAAAACTTCACGGTTGTATGCTGCTTAGCAGATGATGACTCTCAGCGAGCTGCCGCAGAAACAATCCTTCCTCTGGGAATTGAAATTTGTTATCTGCTGGAACAACTTGGAGTCACTCTGAGAGAACCTAGATAAATTTCCTCAGGGAATTATGTTGGAAGACATCATCATCAGCAAGCAACTAAAAATTCCAAGGGTGCCGAGTCTTCGACTGTCAGCAAGAAGAGAAAATCTTCAAGTGCTGCTGAACAGTCTGTTGCTTCCTTTGCTCCCCCTCAGAAGAAATCCAAGAAGGGAGGAAAGAAACAAACTAAAAAAAGGCTGAAAAATTTCTTAAGATCATAGTACAAGTGGATGACACAACTGCAAAAGTTGTTGACACAGTAGTGTCTGAACCTAATCAGCAAGACCCTCTCTTGATGAAGGGTGTTGATTTGCTTGCTGCTGCTGCTACCCTTATTTGTGAAAACCGTACAGCTCAGCTAGACACAATGGTGGACGATGCAACTGTGCAAACAGCTGTTGGCACCGTAATGGGAGAGCAAGATCTCATTCATCAACAAGAAGCTCTGAAACTCATCAGAGAAGACATGAGCATTGATGAATTCGAAGATACTGCAACACTTGCCTCCATCTTCACTACATAAAATGTAGAAGTCCAACTTGCTACAAAAGCAAGGGAGCATGCTGGAGTCCTTCAGCATACTCTTCCAGGACAAGAAGCCACTGATATACAAGAGAATCCTGCTGAAGAACAAGCAGTTCCTGCAAATGAAATTCAAGGAACTGAAAATGCTCTTGCTGAACCTCAGCAGGTAGTTCATTTTCTAGATTCCATTTCAATTGCTGAATTGTTGTTATCATTCGCTAACTCTCTTTGTTTACAGGCTTCTAAAGACAAGGATTCTGAAGCACTAGCTGCTGAAGAAGAGACTAGGAAAACCTCTGTTGAAGAGCAGGTAGTTAACCTTACTCAGCATGATATCAAACTTTCAAGTTTATGTCATGTTTCTAATTTGTCTAATTTTCAGCGTATTGAGAAGGATGTTGCTGAATCAACTCCTCCAACAACAACCACTGCACCTCTTGTGCAAGAGATGAATGAACCTGCTGCTGATGCACAGGTACTTCACTCTCTATCTGAAAACTCTAAGGTTGCTGATACCCATGTTGCTGAAACTGACAACTTTCTGTTTCAGGTTTAAAACAGGAAGGATACATCCCCCTCTACCTCAACTCTTGCTCTGACTGATGAAGCCCTTTTCTCTGAGTTTAAAGAGAAGATTGTCACACGTGCTGAAAAAGCACTTAATTTTTGGCAATCATACAAGATGAAGGACTTCTCAGATCTCTATAATCTGATGCAATTAGAGAGCAAGAGGAAGACACTCTTCGATCTTGATCACTTTGTTCACACCCTGACCAGCTATGAAGAATATACATTTGCTGAAAGGATGGAACAGAAGTTCGTTGATATGGAGTTGAAGGCCTTGACTGAAAAGTTTCAGATTCTCTTGATGACAGTGTTTTTTACAATTATTTTCGATTCTTTTTAACGTATTTAGCTATCCTCTTGCATGCTTTTTATTGTATTTTATTAGAATAATGTCACGTTTCTATTTCTTTTGTGATTTTCATGTGTTAGGTGAATTTCGATCTAAATGGGAGCTTAAATGGTGCAAAGTGTATGTTATGGTGCATCATTGTCGCGCACAGGGGTGCCACAGGTACCGGAGCATGAGAAGGGGCCAAGAGGAATATGGAACATTCGATATTAGTTTGTACGAAGCAAAAACGGTAGCTCATTCGGAGTTCAGATGAAGATTTTGGAGCCTTTGAATTGAAATCCACAAGTTCCATTTGCATAGTCTCAGTATTTTGGGCATCCGTCTTTCATACGATATTGGATTGGGATGAGGTTAAAACCTACGCGTAGCTAACTCAATGATCTATCCAACAGTGGGTCTTACGTTCCAATCCTAATTTGGACGCGCCCGGAATATCTGCTCGAATTTAGAGAAAAAACTCGCAAACTTGTTGCCCATACTAGGCGGGCCGCCTGCCACAGGAGGCGGGGTAGCCTCTCAGATTTTCGGGATTAAACCCTATTTTTATATATAGATCGGAAATTTACCTATTCATTCATAGTTTCGATACCACAGCCCCTAGTGCTCGTTTGAGAGCTATTTTCCATTGTTTTCATCATCCAAGTACGAATTTGATCATTGGAGACAAGATTTGGACATCTTTTGATCTTGTGATTCTAGTTCTTAGTGAGTTTCACGATTCACCAGGATTGACAACCTTCAGTGGTAACTTGTATCTCACTTTCCGATTTTCTATTTTATTCATAATGTTTTGTTGCATTCATGCTTGTGTTGATCATTTCATTATCGTTATGAGTAGCTAAATTCGTAGTTGGTGGTAGATATGTGAATCCATAGCTAGGGTTCTTAATATGCATGAATGAGTTTTTGAATCTTTTGCTTGTAGATTTATAATATGTATTGATTGATCCAACTAAGCCAACCATCTTCGTATAAAAAGTGTTAGAAACACTACGACGATCCAAGATCATCACTTTCATAATTATATTTATCGAGTACTGCTTGAACTAAGTATTAGTATAGATAGGAAGCTTTCAAAATACATGTCACAACCTATTTTTGGTGAGTGTAAATTGATCGAGCGTTAGGGTGGAAACCTTGCGACAGTATCCTCTCCGAATGGAGAGTTGTTTGATTGGTGTAAACAATTCCCATAGCAAGATCGATCCGAGTTACTTTTAAAGCAGTACGTGTTGCACTTTCATGCATAGCTAGAATCTGATGCTTAGGATTTACATTGCTACCACCAACTTTTGTTAAATCTTGGTAAAGTTAAGTTAGATTGATTATTTGCTGCAAATTCTTGTTAGCTATTGAAGTTAAAGCTAGTAAAGTCCCTAGAGATCGATACTCGAGGGCATCTTGCCTCTACACTACTTGTTTTTGTGTAGTTGTAAGTTGCCCTTTGGCTAAAAGAAATTCATTTGTTGTTCAAGTCTGACAATCTCGTTCATCAAATTGGCGCCGCTGCCGGGGACTATTACTCCTTTTATTCTTTATCTTAGTTAAATTTTCAGCATTCAATTTCTAGGATAAGTGTTTTTTTTGTTTGTCTAGTTTTTGCGATTGATTTCCAGATTTTAGTAGGCACTAACAGGACTAAATTTGGGTTTTGAGTTGTATCTGTTACAGTTTTATTCACGTATGGCTCTTCCACGCCGACTTTTGATGTCCTGGGTGCAACCCAACCAAGAAAGGATGAGAGGACCGGCTATTGTGCTCTCTGCTGCTACACGTGATCTTGAGATTAAGAATCACATGTTCCAGCAGCTTCCGAAGTTCTACGGGTTGGCTAAGGTAGATGTTATGGGATTCCTGAGTGACATTGAGAATTTCATCAACAATCTTCCAAGGCCTGGAGCAGGAATTACGGATGATGAGTTGTGGATGAAGATTTTTGCTCTGGGGCTTGGTGATAGAGCAAAGGCATGGTTTGGTTCTTTGGGGGATGGATCACTCACTACCTGGGCACAAGTTTTTTCTGCTTTTATGGAGAAATATTTTCCCCATACCTTGACAACTGCACTCAAGGCACAAATCCGCGGGTTTCGGAAAGATTATGATGAAACCATCTACCATGCTCTGGAAAGGTTGAATGACCTTAAGAACAAGTTCCCACACCATGGGATGGATCTTTCTGACTTGGTTCATCACTTCTACAATGGTCTGGCCTATGAATGCCAGCAAGCAGTGGATTTTCAGTGCCATGGGAACATTTGGGATAAGACCGCCGAGGTTGTGTGGAAGTGTTTCGAGAAGCTTGCGAAAGGGTCACAATTCAAGGATCCGAGGGCCATGAATAGGAGGCGTGGACTTGAGACTCCAGAAAAACCTAAGGTTCAGGTGAATGGGGTGAGTGGTGATAGGTTCGATGGTTTCGCCAATGAGATGAGCCAAGATTTTAAGAGCTCAGTGGGAATATATCTTTCCAATGAGGTTTGTGGCATCTGCAAGAACTATGGGCATGGTGCCCATATGTGTAGGTCAGATTTGGCGACAAAAGGTGTTTACTGGGTGGAAAATCCTGCCCCTAAGGTTGAATTCCCCAAATCCAAGTCTGCTACTCTCCTGGATAACCTGTAGAAGTTGGTAGAAAACACCCAGGGGTTTCTGAAGAGGTATGAAGATGATTCAGAGAAGACCAGGTGTAGTCTAGATCAATTGGAGGCAAGTACTAGGCTTGCGAACCAAAAGCTACATGAATTGATAGACCGTGGAGCGAGTAGGGAGCAAGGGAAGTTTCCTAGTAACACGGAGAGATCAATGGCGATCACTTTGGTAGGAGATCTTCATGCGGAGATCATTGTCTCTAATGGTAGTGCAACCATTAAGAACATTGGCGAGTGCAAATGTTATGCACAGGGTGAGCCTCCTCTGGCTAAAGTAGAAGATCAAAGCCTTGGGTCTGATGTTAGTGATGAGGATAATAAAGATCCTGAACCTATCCCAGATAGTTTTGATGTGAAAATTGGGATTGTTGGCCTCGATGGTATCCGTGCCACGCTTGTTACGGGAGCATTCTCCAATGTACTTCCGATGAATGCTTATAAAAAGAGTGGTTTGGGGATGTTGGAAGAGCACAAGGCTATTGTGCAACTTGCAGATGGGTCCTTTGTGAGGCCAGAAGGAGTCATTTGGAATGTGTGCATAAGGATTGGTGACACTTCGGTCAACACCAATTTTCTTGTGATGCCAGCGTCGAGGCATAGGTTGAGTGATGTGGTTCTATTGGGAAGAACTTTCTTGATGAATGTACGCTCTGTGATTGACACTTACCGGAGATCCTGCACTATTGAGGTAGATGGCGAGCAACATACGTTTGCAAGCCATTCCGGATCCCAATCCATTGCTTATTGTTCCTCACCCCATAGGCTTTTTCGGCCCTGCTGCGTTTTTTCATTCTCATTCCCAGGTACAAGGCATGAGGAAGAGATCCATGAAGGGGAAGTCTAGTACCCGGCGTGGTAGGAACTGATGGAAGTGAAGAAGTCGAGTCAGAGACTAATAAACAATGGTGCTTTCCGGGAGGCAACACGGAGTTTTATTGCTTTCTTGCATTGCATGCATACATTGAATATTTTGTTGTTTACTTTTGTTTTTGAACATTTAGATGTCTTTTTTGCATGTTTTGAGTCAGTTTTTGATGATAAGTTGAGTGAAAATTTGATATTTAATGCTACATGGAATTTCTTGGAAAAAAAGAGAGTCACCAGGGTACTCGCCACCCCAGGCGGCCCGCCTACCACAGGAGGCGGCCCACCTGGGGCAGCCAGAGGCGCCCCAGGTGCCTGGTCAGCCCAGGCGGCCCGCCTCCCACAGGAGGCAGCCCGCCTGTGGGGTCCAGCACCCCGACGCCCAGAAATTTCTGTCTGGAGGCCTTTCAAATGTCCCTTTACGCATTAACATCAATATTTTCACTTAATTTGTCGTCTTTTTTCGTTTCGAACAAGTTTACTTGAGATATACACGCTACAGGTTGCACTAGAGATCTCTCCCGCATTCACTTTCGACGTTCGGGACGACCGACGAAGTTCAGTTGGGGGGGTGATGATGATGCTTTTAGAACTATTTTCTAGGACTCGTTAGCCGTCTTTTGCATGTTTTTAGGTTCGTTTCATATGCATATTGTTAGAATAGATTCATGTCTAGTTTATTTGCATTTACAGGTGTTTAGGTGCAAAACGACTTGTTTTGGATAGCATTGGAGTGATTGCGGTGTGATTCTATTATGTTGCGATTAATTGGAGGTGATTCGGAGCTTGTACGTGTGTTCATGAGCACTTTTCATCAAGGGATATTTATATTTTTGAGTACTATTGAAGATTGGGTTGAGGAATCTAAGGTTTCGACGCAAGGATCAAAGAGAATGGGCAAAATTGATCATGGATGCATTGTGGCCGTACCTATAGAGACCTGATCCACCATTTTGGCCATAACTACTTCATATATTGTGATATTGGCCTAGAAGTGACATCCACGCGTAGTCATCGAAACGAGCTTTCCAACGGTATATCATACGGCTAATTCTAATATCGTTTGCTATGTCAAAAGTGCAAAATACGGGAAACGGCGATTCTTCGGCCAGAGACACTTGGGGCGTACCAGGCCTTATTTTCTGGTACGCCCCAGATCGGCCCAGTACGTCAAGAACGGCCCGAATGGGCCCGAACGCG
>JAQRGC012317232.1:0-15480 GCA_028659135.1 Plantago lanceolata | reverse complement strand
CTTGGTCCTGTACCGTGTTATGTAATTTATATGGTCTCTTTGTATATTCCCAACATTCTCTTGCCCTCCAGCTGCTTCCACCATATATTTGAAGGCATCAGTAGATTTGACAAGAGCTCTCTCCATCATCTCCATAACTTCTGCCCTATCATCTGCTCATAACATACACAATATTTGATCAGAACATGGTACATATGTCATATAACATAACCATAATATAATTTGCAGAGTTTTATAACCTGTAATTTTCCTATTTGATCTGTGAAAATGGCTCCATTCAGGCCTGGTACGCTCATGGTTGTGCTCTATTATGTGTTCGTGTACCACAAACTTTTTATTGGATATTAACTTGATCCTCATTTGTGCATTTCAATTTACTCTAGAAGTAGTATTCTGTCTTCGCCTTCTCTTCTTTGGTTCACCTTCTTGTGGTTGAGCATTGACAGGAGGAGATGGGGTAATCATAGGGCTTTTTCCTGCCTTCGATACTCCAGAACAACTACATAGATAATATTTTTCAACAAGTTCACCACCATAACCACGTCTTGATGTTGCTTTCTTGACAGAAAAGCTTACAATATCAGAATGTCTTCTGTATAGGTTGTATAGTTCATCTTCTGTCCCTGTGATCCCTTTCAAACATCCATGAATGTCAAATTCTTGACGAAGATTGGTTTCATCTGCCATATATAACATCAAGATTATTGAATTTCAGAACATAGACACAACTGAACTTGAACATAGACACTACTGAATAAGAATATATAATGTAGCATTTTCTAAAGACAAATTTGTGAATGGCAGGCATATATTCAGAACATAGGCATATTTTCAGAACATAAGCAGTATTGATCAAGAGCATAGACACTGTTAACAAGAACATATGTAATATTTTGAAGAAGAACATATAATATAGCATTTTCTAAAGGCAAATTTGTGGATGACAGGCATATTTTCAGTACATTTGCAGTATTGATGAAGAAGATAGACACTATTAACAAGAGAATATGTATTGTTTGAAGAAGAACATATAATGTAGACACTACTGAACAACATTTTTTGTGAATGGCAGGCATTCTTTCAGAACATAGGCAATATTGATCAAGAACATAGACACTGTTAACAAGAACATATGTAATATTTTGAAGAAGAACATATAATGTAGCATTTTCTAAAGGCAAATTTGCGGATGGCAGGCATATTTTCAGTACATTTGAAGTATTGATGAAGAAGATAGACACTATTAACAAGAGAATATGTATTGTTTGAAGAAGAACATGTAATGTAGACACTACTGAACAACATTTTTTGTGAATGGCAGGCATTTTTTCAGAACATAGGCAATATTGATCAAGAACATAGACAATTTTGAAGAACATATATGTAGTATTTGAAGAAGAACATATACCCGTATTCGCAGCAGCATTTGTGTTATCAGTAACATCAGGAACACGAACAGCAATATCAGTAACATCATGAACATCAACATTTGAAGCAGAATCCGACATCTAAACACGAAGCATAAATCAGATCTAGAAATGATCGATCTACAAAGCAGAGATAGGTGAAAGAGAAACAGACACAAACCTGATTGAATCGGCGTAGAAGACGGCGGCGGAGATCTACAGCGGCGTAGAATCAACGTCGAAGAAGAAGATGAGAAATTGGTGAAATCAACGTCGAATCGATTGAAATGAACGTCGTAGAATCGATCTACGTAGTGGCCGGCGTCGAATCGACGTAGAATCGGTGGAAACGGCGTCGAAATCGGCGGCGAAATCGGCGTGGGGCGTCTTTCTCTCTCTACAGTCTCTTTCTCTCTCTAGGTCAAATTTTTTGTTTCGTTTCTGGCTGTTTCCAAAAGCGCGGGGCGTCTTTTATACTGGATCCGAATTATTGATCCGGATTCGACCTAGTTGCTTGGTTTTTTGTTTGGGGTTGATTTGTAATTATGAAAAGTAGGTCTCTCTATAGTCTTTCTATATCTACGTCTCTTAGGAGACGCACTCCAAAAAAAATCATTCATAATTCATAAACTAACAAAAATATAACAAAAGACGTCCAACCCGCCAGCCCGGCACGGACCGGCACGTATTTAAGTGGGCTGGTGGGCCGTGTCGGGCCAAATATATTCTGGATTGGCCTGGCCCAGCACGGCACGCCTAAGATACAGAACAGCCCGGCACGCCCCGTTTAAGAGAGCGGGCTTTGGCAGCCCGACACGGGAATAGCCCGGCCCGGCCCACTTGTCACCTCTAAGTCTTACCTCAAGGCTCAAGCTTGACCTTCGAACAAGTGTGATACACTGATACCCTCAGTGTCCCTCACCCCTAGAACATCAACCAACGTTTGAAGTTCAGGATTCAATTCGCGACTTAGGGGACTTCACCCCCGACTCCTCGAGTACCCGATGCTCCAAGAACTCCCCTAGTTCGGCCCTAAGGCCAGTTTAAGATCAAATGTCGGGTCAACGATTCAGTCGAGAAGCCCAACTATCATAGAGGCCTCTATTGTATGTTTGATGAAGAGGCCCAACTTTGATAAATCATAAATGGCCTTCAGCCCGTAAATTTGTTTTCCGCCTTAGAAGATTTACTTACATTTATTGTCTCATTGTCTGTTTATCAGAACCTCGCCGGCGCCGCTGCTGCTACGATGATTCAGAGGAGAAAATTTGCAGTTGTAGCTATCAATTACTCATCCCATTTCATCAATTCTTCTTCTTCTTTTATCCATACAAAAACAGCCAGTGCTAGTCCGAACCAACCACTCACCAACTCCAGCAGCAGCAGCTCTTTGGATTTCAGCCGCGTACACAAGGTCAGTCATGCTACCGATTTGTTTCGTCGTATGCTTAATATGAAGCCTCTGCCGTCTGTCTTCCAATTCACCATGTTAATGGGTCTTGTTGTTAAAAAGATGAAACACTATGATGTTGCCATCTACATGTTCGACGAAATGCTTAAGCGAAGTCTGCCTTTCAATCACTACACTTTGAGTATTGTGATTAATGCCTATTGTCTTCTCAACCGCGTTGATCTTGCTTATTCTGTCTTGCCCATCTTCATTAAGTGTGGATTGGCACCTAATGTCACCACCTTCAATACTCTGATTAGGGGGCTCTTTTCCCAGAACAAGGTCTCAGAGGCTGTCTCATTATTCCGAAAATGTTTAACTGAAAACCTGTGCGAACCTGATGTCTTCATGATTAGCATTACGATCAATGGACTCTGTAAAGCAGGGAATACTCATACTGCCATTAAGTTGCTCCAAAATACTACCTGCAAACCTGATGTTTATGCTTATAATGCGGTTATTGATAGATTGTGCAAAGATACTCTCATTGATGATGCTCTTTCTCTCTTTCACCGGATGGTTGCCAAGGGCATTTCACCTGATGTAGTCACTTATACTTCATTAGTTCGAGGCCTATGTTATTCCGATAGATGGAAAGAGGCCAAGGACTTGTTGAATGAGATGGTCATCCATGATATCGCTCCAAATGTTTTTATGTTTAATGCACTGATAGATGCCCTGTGCAAGAAAGCAAAGGTTAAAGAGGCCGAGCATGTGTTCGAAGTTATGGAACAAAAAAGTGTCTCTCCTGATATTGTTACGTACAGTGCGCTCATCAATGGATATTGTCTTCGAGGAGAAATGAAGAGGGCAAGAGAAATCTTCAACTTAATTCTCGATTCTGGCTTGAGGCCCAATATAGTCACGTATGGTAGTTTGATGGATGGATGTTGTAAGAATGGTGATGTAGATGAAGCCTGGAATCTTTTCATTAAAGTTCCTGATGCAGGATTAGAACACAACACAGTCACTTATAACATCATCTTGCACGGATTACTTTATGATGGAAGGATAGCTGATGTCGAGAAGGTTGTCAACGAGATGCAAGCAAAGCACGTAGCTTCTAATTTGGTGACCTACAATAGCTTGATAGATGGATTCTGCAAGAATAAGAAGATTGATGCAGCATTTACTGTTTTACCTATGATGGAAGTCGCTGGTGTTCGTCCAGACATAATTACATACAACACCCTCATTCATGGACTATTTGTAGATGAAAATTTTGATGTTGCAATGGATCTCTTCCATTCACTTCCTTCAAAAGGTCTGAAGCCTGACATTACGACGTTTACCATGATTATCGGTGCACTTTGTCGAAAAGGATGGCTGGACAAAGCGGAAGGTATGTTTGTGGAAATGGAACAACGTGGTTGTGCCCCAGATAGTGTCTCGTACAATGTTTTTGTCAAAGGTTGCCTCAGAAAAGAAGAGTTTCTGAAAGCAAAACCATTCTTGGAAGAAATACTAAGAAAAGGATTTCAACTCGAATCTTCTACTGTATCCATGTTGCGTCGCAGTAGAGATAGAGTTCTTTTAGATATGATTTAAGATCCAGTAGCAAAAGATTATCTTGACATTGCTTGAACTGTTGATTTTGAATGTGGCAGTGAAGATAGAGTACTTTCGGATCTTGTTAAAGCTCCTGTACCACAAGATTACTAAGCCTGGCTCTATTTCTTGAGTGAAGTTACGTTCACAACTTTGTAAATGTAGAAGGGATTTGTTCTGTTGGTTACAAACCAGCATGAGACAGGTAATCCTGGAACTGGGAAGAGCACACTTGCAGGCTCTTGTTTTAATTATTTTCGGTATCGTTGTTGGGGAAAGATACTAGATGTAAAATGTAATGCTCAAGTTTGGCATTGGGTTTTGGTTTTGTTCATTTTCCAGTCTATATGTTGTTTGTTATTTGTCAACAGGCCTCGTAAAGCTTTAACTGTGTGATTCTGGGCTTGAACTTGATCCTAACATTGTAATGCTAGCCAGTGCATTGTGATGGAATGTTTATTGTAATCGATAGTCAAGTAGTGCTTTCTCTGTAAATCCATTGCACATTTGTTCAGACTGCGAAAGTATCATGGTCGGTCTTTTTTGTAGTCGAGGACCACTTCCGATCCTCTATGGCACAACTGTAAGACAACCCGAACCAGTTGATTACATGTGCATCTTTCCAAGTTCACGACAGATAACATATTGAATTCTGGTAGATGCTACTGGCCGAAAGAATTTATCAAAGAGAAAAACTGGTATATATATTATAAGAAAAAATACATAGTAAACATCAACCGATGACAAGAATCACAAAGAAATCATCAACCAGTTACAATACAAAGCAGGCCATTCAACGAAAAGAAGATAAAAGAAACACTAGAACAGAGGAGCAGAAGTAAAGGAAGCCAACAACATGTGTGCAATATACAGAAAATCGCAATGGCATAACTTGTAGAAGTAGTAACTAAGATGAAGCCAATATAATCTCAGCTGTAATCATCCTCAGAAGCACGCGTCCAGTACACAGCAGCAACACAATGCGGCACAGCTGCAACCAAGAATTCAATCCATTATTACTATCATTCAGTTAACTGATTGTGAATTTACAAGGGAACTCGCTCTGTTTCATCACATGCTAGCTAACTTAATCTTCGATGAGCTTGCAATTACACTAAAACTAAAACTACATTCTAAATTTTAATGGGAAAGTTTTTATAAAGGTAATATTGACCCCCTTTAATAATCATGATTTTCAACAAAGATTCTACGAATAACGCGTAATTTTAAAAAACAGAGTGATCCGAATATATTCTGGTGAAAAGTTATCTTTTTCCAATTTCCACCACAAAGAATAACTTTCCAATAAAGTAATAAAAATTTCTACTACTTTTTTTTCCCCTGAAAATAGTCTGAACTGAATCAAAATCAAGAACGGAGTTAGAAATCGAGCAAGAACTCACCATCCCTTCCAGAAACCGTCGCCTCTAGACGTAGTTTCCACCGGTGGATACTGTCCCTGAGGAACCTGTTGCCCGTCTTTCATCGGATAACCAACCGGCGGCGGAGGAGCTGAGTAAGCACCCTGTGGCGGCGGATAAGCTGCTACACCAAGAAAACCAACAAATTAATTTTAAAAACGAAAAAAAAAGAAAACAGGGGTTTCGGATAACCTGACAGACACAACACAAGACATACCTTGATTCTGGTTGTAGTTACTCATAGTGATTGGATGGATTGACGGCTGTTTGGTATGAAAACAGAGAAAGGATTTGGTTTGGGTTTTAATTGGCGAATTGAATGATTGAGGAGAGAGAGATATGATAAACAGTGAAGTTGGTTGAAAATGGAGATGGTGAATTAATGAGATTGGTGGATGGGAGTGTATATATAGGGAAGAAGATGGTGGAGTTGTTGGAGTTACGTAGTATGGGGAACGAATATAGGGCGGCCGATATACGCGTGGTGGGGTGGGGCGGACATTTCCGCGAACCTATAGTCAAACTGTCCCTATCTAACTGTCACACCACTTTTGATTTTATCCATTTCTTTTTTTAATAAATAAATTAAAAGAAAATAAAATATGTTGATTCTACTTCTTCTAGACTTTAGAGCTCTAGGTAAGGTAATTTGTGTCGGTCTATTATTTTCATTTAAAAATTTATTATTTTTAATTTTATACTGTTTAGTTCAGTTTTATTCAATTTTACTTAGTTATATTTTATATTGTACTTCAATTTTGTTCAATTCAATTCTATTCTGTTCAAACGAAAAGAACAGAGTCTAAGTTAGTAATGACTTATAGTTTTAAAGTTTAAAAGGAATGAAAACATTACTTATGAATAAACGTATACATGATCGGGGGCTAATAAATTGCCAAGCTTAGGCTCGTTTGTAGAAGATGTTGGGTCGGACTATGGCTTAAACCTAGGTCCATAACATTGTATTCGGTTGCAAAAATAAAAAAATAAAAAATAAAATCATGTTTTTTTTTTATAAACAACACTTCATTAAGAACTTGGGAAAATTACAGAAGCATTGTTCATGACACTAATGACACGAGAAGACACAGACCGAACATCACTTTGCACAAATGATACAAGCCAGGGAGGACAAGTATCAAAGACACGAACAGTGCATGAACTAACTACATAAGAACCAGCAGATTCAGCCACTTGAAAACGGCATAAATCCCTGCCTTCCTTTGCCAACCGGTCAGCCACGCCATTGAGCTCCCGGTAGACGAACTTGACTTCCACTTGTTCAAACTTGCGGAGAAGATGTCGAAGCTCCTCCATGATCTGGTGATGCTCCCACATTGCTACTTCCTGCCTGCGTAAGCAATTTAACACATACATTGAGTCAGTACGAATCTGTAACTTGGAAACATACAATTGCATAGCCATAATTAAGCCCAATCGTACTGCCTGCAACTCAGCCAAGTTATTTGTAGAAACACCCAAATATCCACATGCTGCTCGCATAAAACACCCCTTCCCCACTCCTTAACACACATCCCATACCTGCTTCTCCCGGATTACCTAACGCAGAACCATCGGTATGTAAAACAACAAAATCATAAGGGGGGGGGGGGAACCAAGCCAAACTAACATTAATTTTCGACTGAACATGATGCTTCAGAAGAATAGCATTCTCAGAAACTACTCTATGAAACCTCTATTTCAGTGCTATTATAGGAATCGATTCGTCGTTAAACATCACCCTGTTTCTAGCCTCCCATATTAACCAGCACAAGATAAGAAAGGCCAAAACCTGGTCAATATTAAGAGACTCATTAAACAAGACAGAAACACAATTATCTTTCTGAATGGCTCGCTGAAGACTATCAGACCAGCACCAATCACGAAGGGAAGCAAAACAAGGACAATACAACAACACATGGTCTAAAGTTTCATCATGTAAACCACATAGATTACAAAGAGGAGAAGCAACTATGTTACGCTTAAACAACCAGGTAGACGTGGGCAAGGAACCATGGACCATTTGCCAAGCAAAAAAACTTAACCTTGGCCAAATTTTAAGATCCCAGAGACGTTGCCAAGGCCAGTCCAGCCTCCCCCTGTCTCCTAATCTGAGCACATAATAAGCCGACTTAATGGAGAAACTCCATTCTTAGCCCAGGGCCAAATTATCTTATCATAAGCATGAACGAGGGAAGGTAACGGAATAGCCATTACTTCCTTAACCAAGTCGAGGGGAAGCCTTTCCAATAGAAAAGGAACATTCCAATTTCCATCAGAAATAGCTTCCTCTACTCGAAGAGTTGGTTGGCAAACAACCTGATTGGGAACATAATCCACCAATCTCTTCGAGTGACACCAACGATCATACCAGAAGGACACACTCTTACCATCTCCCACTCTCCAGCCTAACAAATTTTTAAACCTAGCTCGATGGCGTAACATCACTTTCCAGAACCAGCTATGTTGTGGGCTTGCACGAGCCTGCCAAAACGTAGAAGTGGGAAAATATTTTTGTTTGTATACGGTAGCCCACAACATATCTGGATTCTGGATAAGCCGCCAAAGGAGCTTCAATTGGTAAGCATCATTTAACACTCTTAAATTTCGAATCCCAAGCCCCCCACAATGTTTAGGCATACATACAGCATCCCAACTAACTCTACTTCGTTTTCTACCCTGTCGATCTGCGTTCCATAAGAAAAGTTTATTAGTACGATTCATTCTGTCAACAGAAGACTGTGGAATAGAAACCATCGACATGGCATAAGACGGAATAGTAGAGGAAACAGTTTGTATCAAAAGAGCTCGACCTGCATATGACAAAAATCGATTATACCAAACATTCACTCTTCCCTGAACACGTTCTACCAGATTATCAAATAAATCTGATTTCTTACGACCCATAAGAAAAGGCAAACCCAAATATTTATCCTTACGCTTATTACGTTGTACACCCAAAGTGTGTGAAACAAACTGTTTAACATGCACAGGGGAATTGGGGGAAAACAAAACACGGGACTTGCGCCAACACACTGACTGTCCCGACGCATTAGCATACATATTCAGACAATCAACAAGACCCTGAATGGATTTATGAGTTGCTTTGATAAACACCATACAATCATCGGCGAAACATAAAATCGGAATCTTAGGGCCCTGTCTACACACTTGCAAAGGTATTATCTTTTTTTGATCCACAAAATGATGAATCATATGAATGAAAAGCTCCTGGCAAAGGATAAACAGATAGGGGGATAATGGATCCCCCTGACCGATACCTCTCGAAGGCTTCCATTCAGATGACGTAAATTGGTTAACTCTAACACAAAAGGAACATGTTCGCACACAAACGTTTATGAGATGAATAAAAGAAGGGGGAAAATTAAAACACTTTAAAGCCCATTCAAGAAAATTCCATTCGAGGCGGTCATACGCTTTCTAAATATCTAACTTTAAAGCACAATAAAACTGCGTTGACCTTTTCTTTTTAGACATAGAGTGCAAAAGTTCATGCGCAATCATTATATTATCCCCAATATGTCTTCCGGGCACAAATGCATTTTGAAACGGTGAAACAAGAGCCGGAAGACGTCCCCTAATCCTATTAACCATAATATTTGTAATTATTTTATAGCTAACGTTACACAAGCTAATTGGACGAAACTGAGAGGGTAACTTAGGATTTTCAATTTTAGGTATCAACACAATTTGAGTTGCATTAACTTGAGGAGGCAAAAAACCAGTATCGAAAAAATTATGCACAAACTCACACACTTTAGGTCCCACAATGTCCCAATGATTTTGATAAAAATGCGCGTACAGCCCATCCGGACCCGGGGCTTTATCCGGTCCAATGCACTGTACAGCTTCCCAAATTTCAGCATCCGTAACTGGAAGCAACAAATCAGACTGTTGGGAAGGTGATAGTGTTGGAGTCCGAATATGTGAAAAAACTTGAATAGAGGTATTAGATGACTGAGCCTGTTTTGAGAAAAAATTAAAAAACACTTGAACAGTGTCAGGCGGGTCAGTCATCCAAACCCCTTCATCATTCTTTATGTCGTGCACAAAATTCTTCCGAGCACGATGGGAAGCCACCGCGTGGAAGAATTTCATGTTAGCGTCACCATTCTTAATCCAGTTAAGCCTAGAACGTTGCGCACAATAAATTGTCTTTTGTCTTTGTAATTTAACCAAATCCTCATTCAAAGCTTTAATTTGCTGCCCTATGGTCTGAGGATTAGTATGAACAATATAATCCAACTCCAGAAGTTTAACCTTATGATCTTGTATGGCCTGATTAACCTCTTTTAAATGCATAATTTTCCAGGAGGGAATTACCTTTGCTAACTCCCTACAACAACTAACAAAATCCTTACGTTGTTCAACCAACCCTTGCCACTCACGACTCAATTGGGTTCGGAAATTCCCTAGTTCTGTCCATCCATTTTCATAACGGAAAATCCTTTCTTTTGGTTTAAAAACATAATGCGTTCTACTAAAATTAATTTATGATCAGACACAGAAGTTACAACATGCTAGACAGAAGTACGAGGGAATTTACGAACCCAATCATGATTTGCACATGCTCGATCAAGGCGTTCTCTAACAAAACGCGGACCGTAATCCTTATTATCCCAAGTAAACATGGAGCCGCAAAATCCCAAATCCAGCAGTTGGCATCTTGCCAAGACAGTTTTAAAAACATTTAAACGAGCCAAGTTTGGTTTTTTGCCGCCCCACTTTTCACTTGGGTGTAAAATGTAACGCCCCAGAAATTCCGTGAGCTTAAGGGGATTGAAAACGCTACTCATACCAACAAGGTGCACCTTTCTTTTCGGAAATCCACCTAGAAGAACTCCAAAGTTAAGCGTGCTTGCTCTGGAGTAGTACTAGGATGGATGACCATCTGGGAAGTTCCTGGAGCGCGCACGAGTGAGGACAAAGTGCGCGGATTAGAACCCGTGTTGGTTTGTGGGGCCAACATATCATCCCGGACAGCCGTCCAGGAGTAACCTTGCCGGCCCGTTGGGCCGGGTCGTTACAAATGGTATCAAAGCCTAGACCAACCCAAAGCCCACAATGGGTGGACGGTTGGTAAAGGTTATTGTCACCGCCACCACCGTAACCACTGTTTCCGGCCCCCAACCACTTAAGGCGCTCGACGAGGACGTCGAGGCTTTAAGGGGGGTAGACTGTAACGCCCCAGAAATTCCGTGAGCTTAAAGGGATTGAAAACGCTACTCATACCAACAAGGTACACCTTTCTTTTCGAAAATCCACCTAGAAGAACTCCAAAGTTAAGCGTGCTTGCTCTGGAGTAGTACTAAGATGGATGACCATCTGGGAAGTTCCTGGAGCGCGCACGAGTGAGGACAAAGTGCGCGGATTAGAACCCGTGTTGGTTTGTGGGACTAGCATATCATCCCGGACAGCCGTCCAGGAGTAACCTTGTCGGCCCGTTGGGCCGGGTCGTTACATAAAATGCAGTTAAAATCACCAAAAGCAAGCCACTGACCATTTACTGTACGACTCACATTTACCAATTGATCCCAAACAAAATGTTGTAAACTAGGTTGCGGGTAATTATAATCTGCAGTTAAAAATACCTGTTGATCCTGGCCTGAAGGACCTTGATTAGGAATGACCATACAGAAGTGCGCTAAGCGATCACCCACCTCCTGAAGCACCACATCCATTTCCAGCCTGTTCCACAAAATCCAGAAGCTACCTCGCTGCTGAGAATGCTCTGCTGGTGGTAAGATGAAACAGTTGGTGTACCCAAAACGCGTCACTACTATCCTGGAGGGGCCATACGCCATGCGAGTATCAAGAATCACAACCATCAAAGGCCTAAACTGATTAATATAAGACTGAATGGCCTCTTGTGTCTCCTCATTTGCAGCACCACGTACATTCCAAACAAATAACCTCACGGGATTAGGATCAACAACAGGGTACCAGGATCCATTCTCACGCCTCAGCATCCCATTTAGGGCGCTTCTTACCGATATCAGCCTGACTGCCGGAAAAGTCCCGTTTACCCAAGGAAGGATATACATCATGTGGCGAACATAAACCCGGCCCGCATGATACAAGTTGGTGTTCCAGTACTGTAGAGAGACTACTCCCGAATTGTACGGTGTCTGAAAGAGCAGTGGCTCTCCGTGCAGAGGCATAATGCGGTAAGTGTTTTGAGTGATTGGAAATATTCGATTGCTCAATGCCTCCATGCTGAGAACTGCCAAAGTCATGGAATCTGTGGTCAACGCTGGAATCCCCCTTGGACCATTGCGGATTGGCCCATTGGACTCCTGATTCTGACTAGACTCTCCTTGCTCCTAAGGCACAATCCCTAGCCCACTGTGTATGGCCCTTGTGGTCAACTGCCCATTCCCGTTGACTCCATTCGAGCTTGCATGGCTGCTGATTTGAGGATTCTCCTGGTGGCTGGTCGGACCCAGTGGAGGAAAGTGAATGTGCGCCGCACTCCCGTTGATCTGAGCCATCACTGGTGCCACCTGATTCCTTGGTAGGGCTCTCCAAACCCTGGGCGGAGGCATATGTTCCCTGGAGCGAGCCTGAGCCACCGTCATCGGCGGGTGCCTTCGATGATAAGCTGACATTCGACCTATTGGCCCCCTCTGAACTGGCCTTGGCTGAGCAGCAAACATCGGCCCCATGGGGGGTGGAAGCGGGCATCATCTGCTGCGGCGGCAAGGTTGGAGCCATCAATGGAACTGTGGACACTGTCACCACTGTTGTGACCGCCGTGACCGGGATCGCGCCCACCATAAACTGGTGACTTGTCACTGGCTGCGGGAGCCCGATCGACACTGGGATCGACATTGGGGGCACCGGGAGGCCAACAACCGGTGTCGCCAGCGTTGGGAAGGGTAAAGTAGTTGGTGGTAAGCGAGGGAGGGGCGTTGGGGAGCTGGGTGTTGGTTGTCTGGCGGGAGGAGTGGTGTGGGGAACGATTTCGGACGAGCTCTCTTGCTTGATATTTCTTCCTGGAGCCATTGTTAGGGTTTGGAGAATTTTGAGAAGGTGAAGAGTTTGTGAGGGAAGAAAAGGAATTATTACCAGTATAAGGGATTAAATCTAAGGTAGTGGGTATAGGCACTTGAGTACCTTCACCGGTAGACGTGTCACCACCGCTTATTTCCAACGCACTAGCAGCAGTTAAGGTCTCTGAAGTAGGCTTACGTGTATTAGTACCCAAAGCTGTTGGCTTATTAGCTTTCACTACTTCTGAATCCTCCATGTTTAATCTTCCTTTATTAAGCTTAATTACTTCATTAGCCAGCCCTTGCTTCACACTTCCAGAATTCTCATCTACTAAGTAAGATTCAGTGGGCTTACTGCTAGGTGACTTATTAAGATATTGAGTACGCTGTATATTTGATCGTGATTTTCCAACCAAGTGTACATTTGGCCCTAAATTGGTATCCTGATTCTTAATGGCCTCAGGTACTACACTTGGACCAATTTTATCAGCTTGATTTTTCTTTTCCCACACCTTTTTAAGGCCCGTTACCCTTCCCACAGATTGGGCCGGCCCATTAACATTTGGCGCGGAATGTTGACTCAAGTGCATAGCAGGGCTTATCTTTTTCTTATCCTTTTTGTTAATGGGCCTAAGCCATTTATCACCGACAATAGTCCAAGAACCAATCGGCCCCGTAGAAACAGCCGCAGGTGGTGGGTCGCTATCCCGTCGGCCAAATGAGGAACCGTCCATTGCCTCCGAGACAGGTTGCGCACCCTGAGACACCGGAGTCGCCACCGATGGAGTTACTCCTCCAGGAACATTCTTGTTCCTACAACTATGAGCCAAATGCCCAATCCTTCCACATGAAAACAAAACTCATTCTTAATCTCATATATGATTGGTTGCACAAAGTGACCTAACTGCACTGCTGTGGGTAAGGCAAGAGCCGTATCCACCTCCACACAGATACGAGCAAACTTTGTACGTGTCATATTAGCAGTGAACTGATCCATCTTTACAGGTTTCCCAATTAATTTAGCAATAGCATTCAGGGCACGAGAAATGTAGTATTCGATTGGGAGATGGGGTAGTTGTACCCAAACAAACATCGAGGTTAATAAGCCTGCCTGAGGCTGAAAGTTTGGCCGCCAACGCTGGATCGCCATATAGTGATTAAACATATACCACGGTCCACCAGCCAGGGCAACACAAAATTCCTCAGGGGACGACATTTTAACAATGTAAAAGCCCTTCCCCAAATCCCTCACAACAAGAGGTTGGCTTGTTCTCCAAATGCCCTCCAAGTGTTTAGCTATATTGGGGATTGATCGTACTAACCCCACAGTTTGTACAATAAGAGCCTTCTCCCAACCCTTATGCCATTCCCGTAGCTCATCCGCGGAAAACGAATAGAAAGGAATTTGTTCACTCACCGGAATTGGCTGCTGGAGTTCTTGTAGCGAGGTAAGTTTGCCGAGATTCGCCAGCCAGTTGGGGAAATAGACATGTTTGGAGGTTAATTTCAACCTGTCGCCCAAATTTCCGTCCCCTTGATTCGCCGACTATGTTTCCATATCATGCTGCTCCGGCAATGGAACGTGCACCGATGCAGATCCCGCCGTCAAGATCTGTTTCCATGAAGTTGGATCAGGCGGTTTTAGCGGTGGCGGACGGCCCGCGGATGAGTTCACAAAGTCTTGTTGGTCGGTAGCGGTGGTCTTAGCGGTGGTATTCTCCATTGTAATGATGACTTCAACAAGATAAAAAAAAAAAAAAAATCATGTTTAGTACATAGATTTAACACTATATTTAACACTATTGTACATTACCTTTTTCTTTCTGAATTTTCGATCTAGTAAATTCATTTTCCCACAAATATAATGTGAACCATTCAGTTCATGCCTTTACAAATTTAGACATACATCATATTGAGCTAAAAATCCTTTCATACGCAACTACAAAAGTTCAATAGACTACTATTTTCAACTATACAATATTTAATGTTACACGATATTAGTTTGAAAAGCTTAACCTACAATCGTGCGGTCAAAATCAGTTTAGTTTTCATTAACAAAGGATATGAATTGACAAAGAAGTACTACCATTATATCTGATATAAAAGAATCTGATTCATTACTTAGGCGCGTGAAGATATTGAAAAACATATGCATGGTGGTTTAAAATCAATATCTGCTCCTCTTATTATTTCTCACATCAGCTTAATCTTGATTCTTTGACTCTTTCTCCATGCTTAGAGAGAGACCCCTAAGCAACTGGCATTTTACAAATCAACTCAACATCCGTTAACTCTTTTCATATGTGAAAAATACATTTAGATATACCATAATTTTTTAGGGTTAATCACTTACCTTCATACATAGCCTAATTATGAAACTATCCCTAATAAACTAACAATTACATTCAACCCCAAAAATCGAAAAATTGTTGACCACCAAATTTATTTCATGTCAGCCAAATAGGTCCTTCACATTATTCTCCTTTTCTTTTTTCTTTTCCGTTCTTTCTTCTTCTTCCTTCTTTTCTTTTCTTTCTTCTTCCTCTAATTTTTCTTTTTTTTAAAATTAACTATTGTTCAAGTCACCGGATTCCGGTGACTGCTCCGATCGGAGCTTGGTGCTGCTCCGATTGGAGCTGCTG
>JAQRGC012317198.1:0-13117 GCA_028659135.1 Plantago lanceolata | reverse complement strand
TGTTAAGATGAAATTTCGATAAATTAGTACCATTTTTCAACATGTTATATTGGGACCAACATCAAATTGGCCCAATCTGTAGAGGTCCACATCCAACTAAAACGAGGGAAAATGTGGCCGAATTGGCGAACTGACAAACTACCTTTTGTGTGAGTCTAGCTCCAGAGCGCGAACATTTTCAGACAACCAGCAGCACCGGAGCTACTCCCCCTCCGGCCCATCCATCGTCAGCGAACATGGAGTATCCCTATCCAATACTGACAGGTTTATTCGAAACCAATGCCACGTAGGCGTGTTGTGCTGAGACACGCACCAAGTGTTCGATGAAAGTCCTGAAAGACCCCTGCTCCAATTTTGTGTGGACTTTGACAAAGATGTAGAAGAAATGTTGTATGAACTCACTGGAGATCAGTCAAACCTTCAAACATTCCCAGTCACTACCTACCCCAGACTGCCTAGAACATCAGCTGAAATTGCAAGGAACAATGAGGGGAACTGAACTGAACACATGGAATATCAGAGGTAAAAAATGATTCTAGTTTTGCTTATAATAAGGTAAAATAGTTATGCATACAAATTACAACCCAACTTTTGGACTAACAGAATGATATCTTGGCTGTCGTTTCGAAAATTTTCATCATCTCTTCTTGTGTACTATTTGTGTTTGTCTATAATATGATAGTGCAGAAATTAACTGTTGCTTGATGGATGCTATTTTTCGACTCTGTGACCGTGATATCTTGAAGCATTCATCTGTTTCACTTTTTATAGTCGATCTCTTTTGAATAGTAGATGCACCTAGATAATAGATATGCACAAGATGGTTTCTTTGTTTTACAGTGAAAAGGGAAGGCCTTGTTGAGAATATGTGCACTTTTAAACACTTTTTAAGGTTGTTAGTGTCCTAGTAGTAGTATTTTAAGCTCATCATGACATGGTTACCTGATTTATCATTTATGCACATCCCCCCCCCCCCAAGACAAACAAGCCTGGCCTTCTTAAGCTAAATTGTGCTGGAGTCCGAAAATAGAGGAAGACATGCTGTCCATCACCAACAAGGTCAGTTCCAGATTTCTTTGCCAGTTTGGAATTCATTCATGGTGTTGCCAAGGTAGTAATCAATGTGTGATTATATTTACTTGCCTGCTAGTGTTGTTTGGAGCAGAATAATTGTGCAAAAGATAGGTTTTAATTTGAGACATGCTTGTTTTTGGCTTCTTCTGTGCTCTACCTCAAAAGCTTATCTGAGGTTTTGTGGTAGTCCTACTTGCCCTTTCCCTATTTGGTTTATTTTTCTTGGGATATTTGTCCTTGGATAGTTATTTTTCTTGAGATATTTGTCCTTGGATAGTTATTTAGGCCATCATGTTCTCACTATCATAGATTGCCCTCTTCCACTATGTAGTTCATAAGCTTATAGACGTGAACAACATTTCAGTAATACATTTCAGAAGTTCACATTACCTTTTCTGTAAGAATGAATCCTTCTTCCTTGAAATATAACATTGCAAGTTGAGTGATATTCAGGTGTTGTTTGGAGCAGATTGATTGTGAAATGAGGTTCCTAGCAGGTTTATAGATAAACTTGTTTTTTGGCTTGTTTCGTTCGCTACCTCATATGCTCAGTTCCTTATCCGTGGTTATGTGGTGGTCCTAACTGCTCGTTTTTCACATCAAGAATTGTATTCAGTTGTTTTCATGATCAGCTCTATACTTGATATTTTATTTTTGAAAAAAATATTTGTTCTTACATTTGGGCGGAGGAAGTAATGGTTACGTACCATTTGTGGAAAATTTCTTTAAGTTCAGACTGAGACATGCATGATGTCTGTTTTATTTCATTAGAAATATAATTAAGAACGTTTTTCACGACGAATTCTATAATGAAGAACATAAACATAAGTCATCATCTATAAATAACGTATAGAGAAGGGTTGTCTTTCCACGCACCTTTGAGCTTGCTAGCTAAAAGAAATAAAATCGAAGCATTATTCGTTACTTATTTTCCATAATGAACCCAGTTTCTGCTGCTGTTTCAGAACCTATGTGGGCAGATCATAATTGTCATCAATCAACACATTCTCCATACAGAATCACACGCAGCAGTTTTAACAAGGAGAAAAATTCCAAGTTTCATTTTGGAACTGCTACTGCAGCTTATCAGGCATACACTACTATTATTCTAGCTCATCCGAAAGCAAAATCATGCAGATATAGTTTTGACTTTATTTATTTTCCATCTGTATTATACATTATCAATCTATGCATGCTTGGTTATTTAGTCATGTTACGTTACTTGTGCTGTAGATTGAAGGCTGTGCTACAGGTGGTGGAAAAGGACTCAGCATATGGGATACTTGGACGCTTGATACTCCTGGTTTAGCTCTTAAACTAATCCTTCATTTCGTTCATGCATAAAGCAAATGTTTTTACAAAAATAAACAAATTAAGGAACTTATGTCTGTATTTTAAGTAAAAACATTTTAAGGAGCTAGAACATGCCTTCATATATGCATAAATCATGGTTTGTTATATTTTATCGCAGGAAAAATCTCGGACGGTAGCAATGGAAATGTTGCTGAGATGGGGTATTACATGTTCAAGGTATATACTTACAGTATGTTTCAACATGATCAAACTACGTTACGGTTATGCCATTGGTATAGGAATAATATATGTTCTGTAAAAATGGCTGTTGATAAAGATAAAGGAGTTATTTACATATATTTGAATGTTTTAGGAAGATGTGAAACTGATGAAGAAAGCAGGTTTTGATGCCTATAGATTTTCCATATCATGGCCTCGACTACTCCCAGGTACTTTTTTTTGGGAACCGAAAAATACTTTTATTCCATTCCAACCATTCAATACAAAGCCGAAACTAGGAACCAGCCAATCCAGATTCCAGATAACCATAACAATCTCGTTGCTATCTAGGCTAACATCAGTTTTGCGCAATGTTTGCGCAGCTTCTTATCCTCCCAGCATCCATTAACTGCATCGTCAATTATCCTAGTCTCAAGGTTATGGTTTACAGATTTATTCTGGAACAAGACATGATTTCTTTCTAACCAGATTGCATACACAGTCTCCGCGAATGCACAGCCCAAGATCTTCTTCCTCCAACCAGTCCCCTTTATCTGCGCACAAAACAAGCCAACCTCTTTCCACTTTCCACCCGGTCCTTGGTAGCCAATCTGCAGTTTAGTGCCATCCATGTACATAATTGCGACCTCTACTTAGCTCTATTTCCAAACCAATATTTCTTCCATCTCACTTCGTGTTTTTCACCTCTCAATTCTTGGTACAATCCCTGCGTATTAAATGGTCGTTTCTGCTTCATGTCCGCCCAACACACAGACTGCTGCACCATCTCTCAACTCTTCATTATGACCTTGATAATCCATGAACAATTTCCAGGAATTCTTTTTTCCATGACATCACGATCCTTTGTATAGTAGCAATGTACCCACGTTACCCACAGTTTGTCTGCTAAGGTTGAAGATCATCCTACTTCTGCAGATCTCCTATTAATCAATCTTCATTAGCTAGTGTTAGGAAATAAAACTGCAAATATGGGGATAACGGATGAATAAGAAAACCAGGGACGAGAAAGACACACGAAATTCTCCTACCTTGAATAGATTTTAGTCTCAACACTCAACAACTAACTTGTTAGTACATCAATTTCAGTACGACAGTTCTAATTGTTTTTTATCATATATGCTCTATTGATGATGGTTGATAAACAAGGTGGGAAATTATCCACTGGTGTGAACAAAGAGGGAGTCAAGTATTACAATGATGTTATTGACGCTGTCATTGCCGAAGGTTAGTCATGAATTTGGAACAACTTCACTCTTAGTTACTTGATCGGCATGCAAAAGCTAACTATCGATACTTTATGTGCACATATATGCACAGGTATGGTTCCATACGTAACACTTTTCCACTGGGATCTTCCTCTAGCCCTGGAACTGGAATATGGTGGCTTCCTCAACAAAGAAAAAATTGTGTAAGCACCACCCCAGCTCTTATTGATCCCAGTTAAATGTGGTCGCTCGCGGATATGTATGATGGCATGCTGCTAATACAATATGTTATGCTTTCCAGAGATCATTTCCGTGATTACGCGGAACTGTGCTTTTGGGAATTTGGAGATAGAGTGAAGCATTGGATAACAATGAATGAAGCATGTACGTACACACAGAGTGGATATGTGAGAGGCATATATCCACCAGGTCGGGGTGCATCAGAACCGAGGGAAGTAGAGAAAGATGCATTGACAACATTAAAAAGCCGTAGCTTGTCTTCAGTAATTGTTGCTGTTGGGCAGCGAATGGAGTTAGTTACAGAGATAGAGAAACTTACGTCCACGATAATCCCGGAACAGCTTGAAAACCTAATCTCAAAAAACCGTATAGATGAGTTTTTAGAGAAAAACACCTCCCACGTTCTGAAATCGCATTGTCCTGATGTTGTGAACTATATAAATGACTACTTGATATCCTTTCAAGTTAATCATAAATCTTCTGAACCAGCACGTAAATGTGCCAATGGAGATCCTGGTACTGAACCATACATCGTTGCACACAATCTCATCTTGGCACATGCTGCAGCAGTCGACTTGTACAGAACCCAGTTCCAGGTACATGCACTTATTGTCTGTCTTGGGAAAAAACTTAACATATCCTTAGCTAACTTGTGATTGTTATTGGGACAGGAATATCAAGGTGGAAAGATTGGCATGACAAACAGTACATCTTGGTATTTGCCTTACGATAAGAACAGTCAGGAAGATCAAGATGCTGCTAAACGAGTTCTTGATTTTAACTTTTATTGGTATGTTTATATATACATAATACAAGTCACTTGCTCACTAACCAGAATTGATTCAGCGAACCATTAAACAGGGGATACAGAGGAATCAAAGTCATTTTTAGTTTGGCGAATTACTCAACTTGTTTTTCTATTCTTTTTTAGGTTCGTAGAACCAATTGTGACGGGTAGATATCCAGAGAGCATGGTGAAAAGAGTTGGAAAAAGACTTCCTCGTTTTACACCTGAAGAGGAAAAACTAGTAAAAGGCTCTTACGACTTTTTGGGCGTAAACTATTACACAACTTATTACGCAATACATTCGCCCAAGCATAAGAACACACCAGCAAATTACGAACTTGACATGGAGGCTACAACCACACGTAAGTACTGGTAGTCGACTGACCAGACATTATCATCATTTACTGTTTTCGCCTCTCCTTTATGCTGTTAAGTTCTTCACTTCGTTTGACTGAGCTTTCATTAATCCAGCTACCAAAAACAAAGTAGCAATTGGTCCTCAGGGAGGTCCTGGCTGGTTATACGTCTATCCAGAGGGACTTTACCTTCTCTTGCTTGACATAAAGCACAGGACTAAAAGCTTTCATGAGAACGATGTTGAAATTGTTATCACAGAGAATGGTATGTACTCTATTTAGTTATTTACATATGCTCAAGTGAAACAAGGCCTAATAGTTGATCTTTTACTCTGCATACTAGCTATATACTCTTCAAATGTATTGCTGATTTAACATGATAATATAGGGGTAGGTGAATTGACCGACAAAAAAAACTCTGTTCGCGAAGGACGGCATGATCAACAGAGAATTGACTACCACAATGACCATCTTATCTACTTACATCGTGCAATGGCGTAAGTCATCATGTCATGTGTCCTCAAAAATGTAAATATACAGCACAGTACATTATGCATGAAGTTGCTCATAAACATATTTTTGGCATGTTGTTGTCATGCAGGGAGGGTGTCAAAGTAACAGGTTATTTCTTATGGTCATTTTGTGACAATTTCGAATGGTTCGACGGATACTCTGTTCGATTTGGCATCTTTTATGTAGATTTTTTGAACGGGCGTTATACTAGATATCCCAAAAGCTCGGCCTTTTGGTGGACAAAGTTCATGCATGATGCAGTTGAACTTAAACCTATACTGTTGACTTCCAACGACACGTTGAAAAGACTTGCGTATGGTGAAGGTCAGGATGATGAATCAAACAAGAAAGCCAAGACGACCAGTGTCTAGAGATCGATGTGTGTTCTTGCTGGAGAATATTGGTCCATGCACTCTGAATGCCAGTATAATAAAAAATATATATGGAGACTGGACGAGATGATAAATAAAATGTTGTGTTATAATTTTCGTGTATCAGAAAACTGCATCTGCATAATATGGATTACAGTGATATTGTTGTTGTCTGTTGATGAATACAAACGAATACGTACAGTTTGTTCTTTGAAGTAATAAAGTGAATCGATTGAGACTTTGATAAGTTGAAGCTAGCTAACGGGTAGTACACTACATCCAATTTGTCTTGATATTCATCAACATCAACTTGGTTGAGAAATCTGAGGGAGAAAGTTGTTTCTTGATTGTACTGCTAATGAACTATTAAAAACTGAAGATCTCAATGTGTGTGAGTGTGTGAACTAGATTTCAATGTGGTTTATAAGTTGGATGCTTCTGATTGTGATGCGTCAATCAGTTGGGCATGCGGGGGTGCAGGGGTTTGAATCGTCGCAAGAACAATGAGGGCCAGGTATGCACATGTTGGATGCCCTGAAGTTGCTGAATTAGCTGCTAAAGAAGCTGTACAGTTTGCGAATGGAACTATCAACTACAGTTTACAGACGTTGGTTTCATATTTACTAGTCACGAAACGAGTTCCATGCGATACAATAATGGCATGATCATCATTGATCAATCAATTGGTAAAACGTCAAATTGTGTTTGGACATGTATGAAAAGGATAAGAACTTACTATAAACGCAGACGATATGGACGATACATTTCTGGTGGCCATCTGTTAGTTCCATTTGAAGATATACTTAAATAAGCACATGGTCCAGACTAGAATTTGATTGATGATATTTCTGCACATGAGACATGACAATAAGAAGAAGAATGTGGAAGGGAGAAAAACTACATGTCATCGAATTAACGTGGAAGCAGGGGATTCAATCGAACCACTGCCACAATTTGCACCAAGACAAATTTCATATTGGCCTATGCCTTAATTTGCACCAAGATAAAACCGGACAAGACATAAACAGAGCATTATTTGAACTCTGTTTCGGAGCCACTCATCATCGAATCGACTCTATCTACCCTTCAAGAAGTTATTCAATTCAATGTGTTCGAAGTTCGCGATTGTTGCGGCCTAATCGAATTTCTTGCTAAAGTAAAAATAATCTACCGAACCAAGTGAAACTTTTGTTCTCATTGCTAATAATAAATTTATAGATAAAACAAAGGCGCCAACTTTGGAAGAGTTGTACACTCTGCATCGACAGTCATACTTCCGTGTATTTATGTTGTACATCATGGTGCTTAACTTGTACATAGCGGTTAAGTTTGTTAGATGTGCTTGTTTATGAAAAAACAGAGCAAGCTCGATTCTGAACTTCACTTTTCCATTTCAACTGTAACAATTTCTTTCACTTATGTTCTCCGGAAGTTTGCACAAATACGGGTTCATCGCCCGGAATTACGCGAAAAATTGAATTTCGACGAATTCTTTCAACTTTGAAACTTATCGTTAGCCCAATTCCTACGGATGAAAATCTTGGTGCATTTTATCCAAGAATCCCGGAAACTTAAAACACAAGCAATCATACATAATAATATTCTTGTAACTTCATATAACTGTCAGAGAACATATAATCTGACTATACACCAGTAATTTTACGAAATGAAAACGAAAAGGAAATGACTAGCACGCGTGTTACAGTGTGATTAGCTGAGATCTTCGATGGGCAGAATCCGAGCACAGTTATACACAGTGCAAAAAGCTTGCAAAGCCATCAACAGTATCATCATCAGTGCACCAAGCAATGTCAGTATCTTCCATGACCCGAAAATGTACCTCTTCATTGTTTTCTCAAATTTAACCTTCCATCTGCAATTATAATCCTTGTTCACATCTGCAATCACTTTATCCAAGAAGGGAACTTTCGTCAATTTAACCGACTTGCTCATCCCGTTCCACAGCTTCGCTACCTCTCCGTCGCTCTTCATACGATTCTTAACGATTCCATGTTCGCGAAGAAATTTTGCATCCTCTCCAGTGTCAATGATCCCATTCATCAACTCTACGTAACGAGCCAGCACTAAAGGACCAGATGTGCTACATACCTCGTATGCTACTAAGTTCCGCAGCACAATGGTGGAGTTTTCATCCAGATTGATTGTTGGAAGGTGGAGCGTACGAGTCTTGGTGTCGAATGAAATACCTGATATGCATTCCTTTGTGGGTTGAAACCTTATCCCACTTTCTGCTAGCTGAGTAACAGAAGGGACTTCGATTTCATCCAAAAGCGGAGACTTTTGCTCCGCGATGTCATCGTCACCATCTTCATTATCTTGACCATTTATGTTCTCCATAAAATTTTCTAAGGGCGCTTTAAGATTTCTCAATACAGGTAAATTAGAAAGTATAGTCCAAGGTAATTTCACAATCATTTTAACTGGCTTGGAGAATATTACCTTTTTCACTACAGTTACTGGTCCTTGTAACTTGGAGATTACAACATTGACCTTCTGTATGCAGCCTGTTTCCTCAACTTGAGGTTTGGAAGTACCTTCTTCTGCATCCTCAATAACAATTTCGACCAAACTTGTGTCGTCGAGTTTAGGCACTACATAACGATACAAAAACTCGAGCAGATGATCGAATTCTTTCACATGAGCTATGTCAAAAACTGAACTACAAACCTTCTTGAATGGCGATAGCTCTTCACAAACATCAATCAGCATTGACAACAGCATCTCGTCAGCCTTATCAGACGACGAGAAGTACATTTCCAACAGCTTTCTCATCACGAACAAAGGGATTTGGTTTTCAACCATCGAAATATCCCTAAGAATCGCACTGTGCCCTGCTTTGCTTCGCCCCAGCCTGACCAAACGCGACAACCTTGACGAAATGACATTGTTAGTCGCCTTATTTTTCTTGACAGAGATAACCTGAAGGAACTCCAACAAGAAAGACGCGTCAACAGCCATCATCCAAGCCAACGTTTCGCCATTGTAATTGAGGAACTTCTGGTAGTTGACGCGGATTCTTGGCTCAAACTCCATCAGCTCTTGAACGACATGTTTGAGCTTGAGGTTTTTGAAGTCTTTCTGGTTTCTTTTGGCAGCGGCTAATTTGAATCTTTCCATGTCATGGATTTCAGGGCGGCTGTAGTGGTATGGGCCGATGGAAACTAGTTGTGGTATGTAAGATTGTGGATATATGTCAAGTAAGGGCTTAGGAACGTTGAAGATGGTGGTTAAAGTTTCGGTTTCTTCTTCATCTTCTTCTTCAATCTCTTCATCGAGTAATTGAGAAACATGGAGAACCCATTGTTCCTCATCGAAATCTGAGGTCATGTTTGTACTCGGTGTGAAAGGCTTGTTGAGTTTTGATTTGGCATATGGATAAGATTTATAGTGAGCTGCTAGTGTCTATATATACTACACAAGAATCAAGCTAAGTTAATAGCACATGTTTATGATGGGAGTTTTAGGACCAGTGACAGTGCTAATTAGCCAAACACTTGGCATTGTTGTTCACAGTTCACACAACAGAAATCTCCTTATCTATAAAATCTTATTTTCTTATGTGGCTAAAAAAGGCATTTTGCATAAGAAACACAGTTACATTATGAAATAAGACATGATTGGAACACATAGAGTATCATTATGAAATCATGACTTGGTTCTTGAACTGAATACAGAGAATGAGCAGAGAGATACATGACTGCAGAAACTAGCAAATTAAATCAGTTGAGATTTTTTATGGGTACAACTCGAGCGCAATTGTACACGGAGCAAAACGCTTGTAAGGCCATCAACAATATCATCAACATTGCGCCAAGAAACGTGAGTAGCTTCCATGATCCATACACGTACGTCTTCACATACTTCCCTAACTTCACCTTCCATCTCCTACTGTAATCCTTGTTTACCTCCTCAATCACTTGATCCAAGAATGGCACTTTCGTCAATCTAATGGACTTGCTCATCCCATTCCACATGTTCGCTACTTCTTCATCACTCTTCAACCTGTTCACGATGATCCCCCTTTCACGAAGATACTCTGCATCCTCTGCTGTGTCGATAATCCCGTTCATTAACTCGGTATACCGTGCCAAAACCAATGGCCCTGATGTGCTACATGCCTCGTATGCTACTAAGTTTCTTAGAACAACAGCAGAGTTGACGTCTAGGCTGATTTTGGGAAGGTTGAATGTACGCGTCTTCCCGTCATAAGAAATGCTTGATATGCCCTGATTAGACGGTTGGAACGTTATCCCTGAATTGGCTAGCCGAGTTACAGAAGGGATTTCGATTTCTTCCAACAATGGAGACTTATGCGCCATCAGGCCGGTTTTAGCACTTCCATCGCCCTCCTTCTGATTTTGACTTACGGAGTCAACAAAATTCTCCATTGGCTCTTTGAAAACTTTGAACATAGGTAAACTAGAAAGGATTGTCCAAGGAAGTTTCACAATAACCTTGACAGGCTTGGAAAAAATTATGTTCTTGATCAAAGTTACCGGTTTATCTAAATGTGAAACTTTCGAATTGACCTTATGGAGGAAATTTTTATTACCTGGAATTGTAGAGAGATCTTGTTCTTCTTCAATCTCATTGTCAACCAAAGCTTCCTCTTCTAACCTCCCTACATCACCCAACTTAGGAACCACAAAATGGTACAAGAAGTCGAGCAAATGATCGAATTCTTTCACTTCAACTTTGTCACAAGTCGAACCTTCCACTTTCTTGAACGGAGAAAGCTCTTCACAAACCCCAACCAGCAATGAGAACAGCAGGTCATCGGCTTTATCAGGAGACGAGTAGTACAACTCCAACAGCTTTCTCAGCACGAACAGAGGTATCTGATTTTCAACCAACGTAATATCCCTAAGAATAGCATTATGCGCAGCCTTGTTCCGTCCCAAATGGGCCAAACGCGTGATCCTTGCTGAGATGACACTGGTTGTTGCCCTGTCCTTGCTGACAGCACAAACCTGAAGGAACTCCAACAAGAAAGACGCGTCCACAGCCATCATCCATGCCAAAGTTTCTCCACTGTAGTCTAACAGCCTTTGGTATCTGGAACGGATCTTGGGTTCGAACCTCATGAGAACTTCAACAAGATTGTGAAGTTTGAGTATTTTGAAGTCCTTCTGGTTCCTTTTGGCTGCAGCAAGCTTGTACCTCTCCATGTCATGAATTTCACGGCGCGTGTAGTGGTAAGGCCCAATGGAGACCTGTTGTGGGATGTAAGAATTGGGGTGAATATCCTTCAGGGGTTTTGGGACAGTGAAAATGGTGATCAGGGTTTCGGTTTCATCTTCGATCTCTTCTTCTAGGGTTCTTGAGATGTGGATCACCCACTGTTTCTCGTCGAAATTTGAATCTTGGTTTGTGTTCATTTGGGGTTGGTTTGAAGACATTTTGGCTAGCATGTTGTGTTATGCTTGTTACATGAACATTTATAGAAGTTTTTCCAACAACCTGTAAACTATAATACATGGTTGCCATGTACATGTTGAATGAAAGGGTGTTGTCAATTATTCATGCATTATTCATTACAGATGGATTTATAAAATAAATTAAAATATGGTATTATACACTGTAAATCGTTAAGCACTTAAGAACATGTATTATATAATTGTAATGAAAACCAAATAAATCAAAAAATAAATAACACACCAGCCACACATACAAATATTTAAATGGCATGAAAATGATACAATTAATAACAAATAAAAATATATAAGTCATACCCCTATCAATGGCTTAGCTAGAGAAATAATATCTTCTGTAAAATAAATATTTAGTTTTTAATCAACTTGCTTTTGCAGATGATTCTATAATTGAGGAGATAGTCTTATATGGACGCGCACCCGACCAGGAGAAGATCGAGTTAAGTGGCTCGACACTCAGCAGTCACCACCACCCGCCTCAGTTCATACCGTCTCCGACCCCAGCACGGCTGCCAGCAGGTTACACGCAACTCTGGTGTTATAGTATGGCTATTGTCTGTCTGAGTCTACTATATATCAAGAATCAAGCTAAGTTAACTGCTGCACATGTTAATGATGGGAGTAGCCCACAGGCAAAATATCTCCTTATCTATGAAATCTCCTTTTCATTTTACTTTTTTTTTTTATATTCTATGTCTTAAAGTAAAGGCTAAAAATAAAGGCATTTTGCATGTAAAAGTTACTAACAGCATAAGAAACATGTGAAGCTATACTAGAAGCAATCTTGTACAGTATTGCAACTAGAGAAGAGAATCCTGCATGGGAATAAGAAGAAGAACACCACCATAGTGGAGTATTCGCGTGAAGGAGAAGAATTCGGATGCTGATGCGTCAACCTCCCAGGCTCGTCTAAAAGAAGAAATTCGGAATCAGATAGTTAGGCTCATGTTCGCCTTCTCTAGATATTTTCGCTGCATGTTAGCAGGATTCACTACCTCCCAGTTCAATATGGTCCAATTTGCCAACATCAGATGTATAGCTTAATGCGCGCAAAGCAGCACTTTTATTCGATACAAATTACAAACACACACAATATCATACATGCACTTGGTGCTTGAACTGAATGCACAGAATGAACAGACAGATACATGACTGCAGCAACTGGCAAGTTAAATCAGTTGAGATTTTTTATGGGTACAACTCGAGCACAGTTGTACACGGTGCAAAACGCCTGTAAGGCCATCAACAATATCATCAAAGTCGCGCCAAGGAATGTGAGTAGCTTCCATGATCCATACACGTAGGTCTTCACATACTTCTCCAGTTTAACCTTCCATCTCCTACTGTAATCCTTGTTTACCTCCTCAATCACTTGATCCAAGAAGGGCACTTTTGTCAGTCTAATCGACTTGCTCATCCCGTTCCACATGTTCGCCACTTCTTCATCACTCTTCAACCTGTTCACTATAATCCCCCTTTCGCGGAGATACTCTGCATCTTCTGCTGTGTCAATAATACCATTCATCAACTCGGTGTACCGAGCCAAAACCAACTGCCCTGATGTACTACACACCTCGTACGCTAC
>JAQRGC012317104.1:0-10380 GCA_028659135.1 Plantago lanceolata | reverse complement strand
TTGGGAATCTTTGGATTCCTGGGTTGTGCGGTTTCCTTGGCCCAAAATCTTCTCAATTGAGTAAGATCAGATTCTCTAAGACTACATTGGATCATTTTTTTTTGGTGTCAAGGCCACACCTAATGAACAATGGGATTTGTTACAAAGCCCAAGGAGGACCTGATGAACTTATAAAAGAGAGAATTTTATCCAGAGTCTAAAGTTTGGTGTTTCTTAGACCTCATCTAGAAACAAAGAACCTGTGTTGACCTGTATGTTGACACAACATCCTATGTGTGAACTGAAGACCTTAGTTGTCTTGATCTGTTCTTATCTGTTACATTGCTTTGGGTTGGTTTGGTTGAGGGGGAGTTTATTGTGCTAGAAGATCGTCTGGGTTCTGGTGGGTTTCTTACTCCAAGACTGTATCTTCTGAGTAAAAACAACCTCACTTTAGTTCTTCAAAATTTGTTTTGATTTTGCTCAGTTTGGTTATCCTTGGATATTTTTTGTGTGTATGCTTGTTACTATGCCCTATGATTTGCAGGATCTCAGTCATACTATTTATAGACTCAATTGAGTGTTTTCAAGACTGCACCACCTGGCAGTTTGCAACGTCTCTTTGTGGCCTATTTAAACGCCACTAGCCGTTGTGTTCATCATCACTCTAACTTTCCCAATTCTCAAAACCCTAGAAACTCCCAAGTCATCTCAACAATCACTGCTTATTCTCCACTTCTTTTTACTAGTCAACAAATGGCCGATCAATCCAAACAAGCTGCTACAACCCCTGTTTCCACAGTCACTACTTCTCCACCACATGCATCAAACCCTAACCCTTCCTCTCCGACCTTGTGTGATTCCTCTTGGGATGTGCCTCTCAAAAGAATCCGGAAACCCAAGTCGAAATCCCGTCCTCAAGCTGAGAGAATTCAAACAGAGGATGCTGGGACAACATCTGTGCAGATTGCTGACACAATTGTTGTGGATACTGTGGCAGATGATCCTAAATTCCGCCAGGAGAAACAAATTGAGGGGGAGAGAATTCCAGAGGCACCAGAGCTTCACTCTGATGATGAACAAAGCTCTGATGATGCTGAAAGGTTTGTTGTTGCTCAGCATAAGTCAGGTGTTGACCCCAATTTTGCAGGAATTTCTGTGGAAGGTGAAGGTGTGGAGCCAACATCGACTGAAACACCTACTGATGGTGAGTCTCCCAATGGTGATGAAGAGATGGAAGAAGATGAAGAAGGAATTGCTGCTACTGAGGAGGATGTGATGGATATATCTGATGGAGAATCAGACTTTGAAGGCCCTAGCTTCAACACTCTGTTTTATCTGGAGGAGGATTTCAAGGAATGTAATAAGTTTGAGGAGAGGAAGATCATAGCAGAGGAAGCCCCCAAATTGGATGACTTAAAAAAACAAAGGGTCATTGACTTCTTACAGCACAGAAAGCTCTGGTCCTCTGTGAAGCAACTCTCTGCTTATAGTCCTCTTGCAGTAAGACAGTTTTACTGCAATTTGTCTCACAATTTTTCTACTATTTACCATCCCAAGTTTGGGAAGGCCTTTTTTCAGGAAAAAGGTGTATGATGTGTCTCCTTCTTCCATCAATGCTTTGTTGAAATCCCCTGACTGTGAGGAGGTGGACATATCTCTCACAGATGTGGACCAGTTGAATGAGGTTGCTAAAGTAATCACCGGTGGGAAGGTGACAGCTTGGGAGACTGGCCTATCAATCTCCAAGCTCACTTCTTTGATGAATATCTGTTTTAAACTATGCTGCAAGAACTGGCTTCCCACTACCAATGTGACTGCTGTGACAGCAGAAGCAACTGTGTTTCTGCACAAGTTGAAGATGGGGTTGAACGTCAACCTAGGTATGGAGATTGTGAGAAGGATGTCCAGGGCTAGGACATATCAGTTAGCCTATCCTTCTCTTATCTGCAGGTTGCTCACTAAAGCTGGGTATAAGTTTCCCAAAGGAGAGGAGAAGGTTGGTGAGTTCACTCAGTTGCCAATTCATGCCTCTGTTCTCACTACTGGCGTGCATCACACCAGGGTAGTTGATCTGCCTTGGGGACAAGCTCAGTCTCTGTCGGAAGGGTTGGATGATGCTGATTTAACTGGGAATGTTGGTCCAGATGTTGACAGAACATCTGTTTTGGAGGCAACAAGAGGTTTGGTAAGTACTGCTCCTCTTCCGTTTTTGGTCCTTCAGTCCAATCTTTTGCATCAGCAGTTTCTGCACAAGCAGGGGGAGCTCAGAGTTCTTAAGGAGCAACTTGATCTGCTAGATTCTCACATTTCTTCACAAAAAGGGGGAGATTAGTGAGTAAGGGGGAGATCTGGAATAGGGAGCTGGTGGTCTGAACTGAACTCTCTGAAGTTTTTGTTTTTTTGTTTGATTGGTTGATGTTTTGGTTTTGTGAAGAAAAGGCAAAAAGGGGGAGATTGAAAGTGTTGTGATCCTGTGTTATGGTACATGTTGGGTAAACATCAGTACAACACATGGATAACACTTTATGGGTCATTGTGGAATTTCACCTTTTCTTCACAAACAACACGTTTTTGGTGTATCTTGGGTCTCAAGGATAAAATGAATGAGATACACGTCATGTAGAAGTGTGTAGAAGTATTTGCTAGTTTTTGTTATAGAAAGATTTTCTATTCTATGAAGATTCTTCTAAAGAAGGACAGTCTTGAGGAGTAATCAACAATACAATCACGGGAGATCTTAAGTACTGAAGAGAAGACAAAGCTTTCCAACTGAGTGCCTTGAAGACTGCTATATAAGCTCGAGGAAAGCTTTGAAGAAGTTGTCGCAGAAAAATTCCTGGAAGAATTGAAGTTCATCTATTTGAGTTTTTCTATTTTACATGAGTTTAGTCCTTGTCTAGTTGTGTACTGGGATCACTGTATTTCAGTTTATAGCTAGGAAGAACAGTAGGTGATTCATCATCTTTAACCTCATGTTTTAGGATTCGGTAGTTGTTGATTCATCGTTGTAATCTCTGAAGTCTCGATCAATTACTATAATCTTTAAAGCCTTTTGGCTATCTCTCAAGTGGTATTCATATCACTTGAGAAAAGTTCTGTGTATTTTTAATTCCGCTGTTTACTTTACTCTGTTGTTTAAGTAGTGTTGTGGGGATTGTTATCTAAACTACTCACTCAACACCACTCTTTGTCTCAGATCTAGTTCAAGTTAGATCCTCAAGTTATTTCAATTCTTGCCGGCAAGGCATGCCGTATCCCTCTCATCCAAGGATAGTCCTTCGACTGAGGAGAAGATACGCTACATGAGTAAGATTCCATATGCTTTTGCAATAGGATCTATCATGTATGCAATGAATTGCACTAGGCCTGATGTATCTTATACTTTAAGTGTTACTTGTCGACAACAACAATGTCCAGGATTAAAACACTGGACTGTAATTAAGACAATCCTAAAGTATCTAAGGAGAACTAGAGATTGGTGGTTGGTGTTTGGTGGTGAACAAGAGTTGTTAATGCGTGGATATTCAGACGCCGGTTTCGAATTAGATCCAGATGATTAAAAATCACAAACTGGGTATGTGTTTACAATCAACGGTGGAGCTGTCAGTTGGAAGAGTTGTAAACAATCAACTCTCGCTGATTCTAAAACAGAGTACGAATATATTGCTGCTTCAGAAGCATCAAAAGAAGCCGTATGGCTGTCCGGGTTCTTGACGAAATTGAGGGTAGTTCCGGATTGCAGTCCAATCGTCGTTTATTGTGACAACAATGGTGCCGTCTCACAAGCGATGGAGCCAAGATCCACGAACAAGAACACGCATATATGTCGGAAATATCATCTCATTAGAGATTTTATTATTAGGAAATTTGTGGGTCTAGATAGAATAGCCACAACTGATAACATGGCGAATCCTCTCACTAAACCGCTGAGCATAGAGAATCACAAGAAACATTTTAAGAATGTTGGCATTAAGCCTATGAGTGATTGGCTCTCGGTCAAGTGGGAGATTGAAAGATATATGTCCTAGAGACAATCTAGATGAGGGACTATATATCCTTGAGATCACATTTAGCATGTATTATTTTATTCAACAATAATAAAATCTTTATTCATGGCTTCGTATTCATTATTTATATAATCTGTTTGTCTGTTATTATTTAATGTTTCTCCATGAACATAAGAAGTCAATAAAGCTAGTGGGAGCTTATTGGACAAAACGCTTATGGTTCTAAAACACGCCGCTGGTGAAAGATCCCCTACTTACACGGAGAGTATTGGATATGCCAAGACCAGAATGTGGCTTTCATCATATATTTAGAAGATGTAGTTGTTCCCACAACTACGAGGTAATAAGATTATCCATGATGGGCACATGATCTCTTAGATGTGATTGTCAATACCCGACCACGAAACCATTTAGGTTTTGAAGCTATTCCAAAGTGTCTATGGAAGTAGTGGTGGTAAGGTTGTGAATAAGTCCTTAGACTTGAGGGCATTGCGAATGAGTACATCTAGTATCACACTTAGATTATAGACAACGCACCATAGTCAATGGTAGATATGTCTATAGTTGGGTGTGCTAATGTATGTCATTAGGTAGTTGCGCCAAGATAGGATTCATTCCCCATGAATAGCTAATATACTATGGGAGGATTTCAGTTCTCATTGTTAGTGTGATTTGTTAAGTCATCGGCCGGTGCATATGGCATGTTCAATATAGTATTGGAACATGTGCATTAAATCAACTATTAGAGTGAGAACAATTTATTCATTAAGATCAGACACTTAAACTATGATCGCGGCTAAATTAAAGTTATCCGTGAAATGAAAGGACATTATCACTACATGCCTTATCGACAGGTGGCTTTGCATTCCTTCAGCAAACGTCCTCGTTGGAATATATTGTCTATAAGACCGATTAGGAATCTTATAGAACTCTGATGTTGGAGCTTCAGTGATATTCGCAATGAGGCCCTATGGGTCACACAATACGGTTGTTAATAGTCCAGTGATATATTAATTGAATATTGATTAGATCAATATTAATTAATAATATGGAGAGGTTAATTTGAAATTGGATTTCAATTAATTTAATATGTAGAGATAAAATCAAGAAACATGAGCATTTAATGCCATTTGAAATGCTTTCCCATCTCAAAGGGCTTTTTGAGAATGTCTCCAAGAGTGCGGAATACGACATTCTTAGAGAACAGTTCAAGCAACACCTGAATGATGGTGGTGATATCTCCGCACATGTTCTCAAAATGATTGGACTCATTGATAGACTCGCAATTGTGGGAGTTAAGTTTGAAACTAAGGTTTCCGTCATCATTGTTCTGCAGTCGCTACCGGACTCATATTCACAGTTTATTATAAACTATAATATGAGTGCCAAAGAAGTTAAAATCTCTGAGCTTCACAACATGCTTAAGACTTACCAACAAGCTTTACCCAAGGGGAAACAAGTGTCGATGGTTTCGAAAAGCTCAACCTCCAAGGCCCTCAAGCCGAAAGAAAAGAGCAATAAGAAGAAGGGCAAGGTTGGACCTAGTCGTTCAAGTATTAAGCGTAAAGGTGGAAGACAGAAATTCGAAAAGGTGGATAAAGACACTTGTCTTTATTGCAACCAAAAGGGACACTGGAAGAGGGATTGTCCCAAGGCTAAAGCTGATGGAGTCGTGAAGTATAGTGCATCCATCTCCACCCAAGGTATGTTTGTTATTGAAGTTAACAATTATACAGATGCGAATTCCTGGGTATTAGATACTGGTTGTGGCTCACACATTTGTAATAATGTACAAGGGCTCACAAAAAGCAGGAAGGTTAGACCAAGGGAAATTGACCTACGAGTTGGCAATGATTCTCGAGTTAACGTCGAATGAGTAGGAACTTATGTAATAGATTTTCCCTCCGGTTTTAGACTTGAACAAAAAAATTGTTATTTCGTTCCTTCTATTACCAAGAATATTATTTCCATTCCCGTGTTAGACAATGAAGGGTTTTCCTTCCGTTTTGCTAATAATAATTGTTATTTTTTGCTTAATGGAACTGTTCATGGAACAGATTCACTTGTGAATGGTTTATATATGCTCAACTGTAATATTACTTTGACCGACGGAGATTTTAGAACCATAAGAAATATGTCCAATGAGCTCCCACAAGCTTCAAGGACTTCTTATGTTCATGGAGCAATATCAAATAATAACAGACAAACAGATTTACTATTTACATAATGCGAATGCCATAAATAAACATTGTATTATAAACAAAAGAATATAAGACATACTAAAAAGTGATCTACAAAAGCATATACTGTCCCATCATACGGATTGTCTCTAGGACTTATATCTTTCAATCTCCCGCTTGACCTAGAGCTAATCACCCCACGTGAATGGAAAATATTCTTGATCAGTGAAGATAAATACTATACATACTTTCTTCCTAGAAGTAAATTCTCTAACGTAATGTTACCGCAATACATCGTTGCTTCTGTATATGGATCTTGGCTCCTTTGTCTATGCAACAACGCCTAGGTTGTCATCACAGACCTAGGTAGGACTTGTGTTAGGAACTAACCACAATTCCTAATGGGTTACCGCAATACATCGTTGCTTCTAAATTTGCAAAGTAATCATATTTGGTTTTTGAATCTTTTAGTGTGCATTGTTAGAGACTTGAACAACTAACAACCACTATCATAGAGGATAAACACAAAATCAGAGTGTGAACTACAGTCGTCTTAAATAGACCGACGTCCAGTATGAATGTATCTGCTTATTCGTACCTTTTATTTATCCACCACACACCTTAACAACCCATTAGTTCTTCGAAAGACACTACATGATTGTATTAATAACTATCTAGCATTCAAAAAGCTAGATCCTGTTGGTGTAGACAAGAAACGCTCAATCCAATTGTTCCATTTGGCCTTGTCGATTTTGGTGGATAATGAACACCTCAATAATTTCTTGAATCTATCCATATAGATTTTAACACCAAGAATATAATAGGTTTCACTCAGGTCCATCCTAAGAATTTTTTATCTTAAGATTAATTGTGTTGTACACAAACAATCTAAAGAACAATTTCTTCATCGCTACCTTTCATGTAAACGCATGGATATTCTACGTTCTAGTGAATTTGTCAAGTGTGCCGAAACTAGTCAAGCTCCCTAACAACTTCACCAAAGTGAATGTCCCAACTCCAAGAGGCTTGCTTAAGTCCATGATTGGATCTTTAAAGCTTGCATACTTCATATAAAATTGTCTAGGATATAAAACCATATGGACGTATCTCATAGAATTCTACTACGAGTTTCCCCTTTAGGGAAAGAGGTTTTTATCATCCATTGCAAAATTTTATAACCCAAGTATGCAACTGTTGCAAGCAAAATTCGAGTAGACTTAACTCTTATAACTTGTGAGAAGGTTTTTTCATAATTGATACTATATCGTTGACCATGGCCCTTCACCACTAACCTAGCTGTATAGGTTTGAGTGTTGATTTAAAAATCAATTTTCTACTTTACAAAACTCATGTACAGTCTATTGATTTAGTTAGATTACTTAAGTTCTAAATTTGACTAGTGTACATGAAGTCTAACTCGGAATTCATGGCTTCTGCCAACTCTTTGAATCAATGTTTGACATTGGTTCACTATAGGTCATTAGGATCGATCAAATTTGACACACCATTGTCAAATTTATCATCCATAGCCATATAAGGGAGCTACTCCCACTAAAATGGATAACCTACGGAGTGCGATATGTTTTGTTTGATTGAGCAAATTATTCCAAGTATGAGAATCAGAAATTTCGGCTTAACCTTATTCTGAAGAGGAAGGTGACTGGTCGAATCAACCGATGGAATAAGTCCGGTGGAACTGGCCGAGACTCCATTGTCGGTTCAACCGGTCATAGCTAGCAAGGGATCGAATTCGATCCCTTTATCCAACCCTACTTTGTTTGGATGTTTCGATTAATTGTGCGGAGTCATGTTTAAGTTGTAACAACTTCAAGCAATGCTCCCACTAACCTTGACATATCTAATATATCCAGCGCTATGTAATAAAAAAACTCAAGCCATTCCCCTTTGTTATTTCATGCATCTTGAGCCTTTCATGATCTATTTCATTCCTTTCATGATTTATTTGAAAACATAATCATTCTTTTGGAATGCCACATTCCTAGCTACAATGACTATATAGTTTTCTACGTGGTAGAAATAGTATCCTCTAAGACATCATACAAAACAACACTTCTGACTATTTATAATGTAGATTGAACTTAATGTAATTCGACTCCACATTTGTGTTTGGAAGAGATGAGAAAGTCACGATGGATGTTACCATGTTCAACATGGTTCAACATCTCCTCTATCCAACCTCATCTAAGTATGGTGTTTTAGGAGAATCCCATTGTGACTCGATCCTACGATCCTTAAGTAATCTAGAAACTCTTGAATTAAGTATTTGCGTCCTTGATCGAATCGAAGAGCCTTAATACTTAAAAGTCTCTCTACTTGTAATCTAAAGTACTTGAATTTCTCATATGATTCGGATACATGATCTTCGAAAGATATTCATATCCGTATCTCGAAATTCGTTAGTAAGGATTACGCAGTAGGAATAACCATCCTTAGCTTGAGTGGGAAACATATCACATACTCTGTATGGATCAGTACAAGCTCTTTCGTGCACAATCACCTTTATCATAAAGTTTATGACCTAGTCAATAGTGCCACATGTTGGAAGGTTATCCTTACTACTCAGTCTTGGTTGTTTGTAGTCAATATGAAAATAACAAGTCTACATTTTAGCATACATTGACCATTCATTGTTAAACATAAGAATGCAATAATGCTAACAGTAGGAGCATAATAACAATTATTAAGCTCCAAAATTTAAACCACTAGTTGCATCCAATACTTAGTAGTTTAAGAAATTGTAGACATGTCGGTTTTAATAACAAACATACCTTGAGTTGGATGCACTATACATCACAACTATATCAAAATTTCCGTCCAAGCTATTTCTCTTCCAATGCCTTTACTGACTTTGAGTAGAGACTAACATCCTTATCAACTATGTCATTCTTCAAAATTTCACCATTAGCTCAAACACACTTAGGTTGCATTCAACCTAATTCTTAAGCACAATGTGAAGTTCAAGAAGATTGGTTTCTTAGGCATTCATATTTTAATACATAATGAATATCAAATATGAATTCATCAATGATTTACGGACGACTGATACACGGATATTTAAAATAACACTAGAAGACAACAAAACTCAAGAAAGGAGGGAAGTAACATGTGGGGACTACGTGGTCCCCACATGTCACGTGTAGGATGGATCCGGGTCCCACCCGGATCCGTCCCGCACGTGAACCGGACCCTTGTGGTCCGGTTTTCTTGCCCTCCTTTCTTATTTATTGTTTTCTAGTTTCACAAAAAGCCTAACTAACTTTGCGAACATGTTCAGATTCGTCTTCTCATTAGGACAACCACAATTTGAACACTTCTACAAGAAAGTCAAATTAAGCACTATATGAAAAGATTTCAAATAGCCTTTTGAGGTGTTATTGTATTTCACAAGGCATCATAAACTCATGTTGCCTATACAACTCCTAACTCATTGCAACCATCATGACATACTTTGCATTCTAAACATCATCGAATATGCTAAAATTTCGTTACTAACCAAACGTAGTAACCTAAATAGCAACAATGCGTTTCAATAGGAATTGGAGTGTCCAAGACATTTTAAATCCATTCTTGCCTAAGAACCAAACAAAAGTTTGGACCGGTAAGAATGATTATCTCGAAGACAATCTTAACAAATAACTAAACAGAAAATAAACTACCTGGAGAATCACAAGTATATATTATAGAAACTAATAACGATACATAAATTGATTCCTATGATCACAATTTAGCAAACTAAATACACATGGACTTTAGTGGTATTTAGCTCCCACTCATTTTAGCATATTCATTGCCCCCAAACACATGAATACGAAACAATATTCAAATAATAAAATTCATGAGTGGACAAGATTCTATCTCCTACTATTAGAATACCATGCTAGGGCTTGTGTACTGTAATAATAATTTAGGTAGGTGTTGGTCCCTTAGACNGTGAATAGTCTTTAAAAATTTTTGAAGTCTAATGCATATTTCTCAGCAAACACAGAGTGTTGCTGATACTTAAAGAGTCAGAGTAGCGGAAGACTTTAAGATAAGTACTCAGTTAAGCACACAAGCAGCAGTAATTGATAAACAGAGTATGTAACATGCTGAAAGTAAGTGCAGGAAGTAAATAACACATAGTTTATAGTGGTATCTGAAGGTGGCGTAATCCTTCAACTAATCCACTTCGCCCAGTCCAGGACTTGAAT
>JAQRGC012317065.1:0-11464 GCA_028659135.1 Plantago lanceolata | reverse complement strand
AAGGGCTACTGGGAGTAGGAGCAATAAGGGGGACTGCACCAACGAACTGCAACTGTTAAACTGTTACATCATGCTAAGATAGTTCATGTCATTGCATGCCACTGTTTTACTACACTGTTTTACTACTGTTTCTACTGAAAACTGTTCATTGTTCTTTACTTACACTGATGCACTGAACACCACTGAGATCTTTTATCTCACACTCTGTTTTTCACTGCCTTCCTTGTAGGTGCTCAAGCGTAGGATGTCCAGCGACGAGTGTTGGGATTTGGGGCTTAGGAGTTACTTGTTTTGAATAAAAGCCTAGATACATTTATTCATTATGTTGACTGTTGGGTTGCCTTTACTCTTTTTTCGCATGGATTTTGAAGTTGGTTTTTGAAACTCGTTATTTATTCATTTGTTATTCAAGGTTATTTTCCAAAAATCCATTTTAAAGTTTGACCGATCGACCGTACCGTTACATATATAGCGACGGATAAATCCGTCGCTATATAGGCGGATTCTTGTAGTGCGACCAAGATACCTTTGAGATATAAAAATAATCAAATATCACTAGTCGGAAAGTGGATCACTACGATAGTAACCACTCCTGACCGAGTCATGAGTCGACTCTCCATTTGTCTACAAGATAAGGGAAGAAGCTCTATTAACCCATTTGTTCTCTAGTCGAGACAGACTGCAGATCGACATATGTTCCAGTCTGCTCAGAGTGGAACTCTTGAGTCTATTCTAGATTGATAATATCTGAGGACAAATTGACGTATAAGACCTTGACAGCGATGTCTGTAGTCGGTGGAGGCGAAAAAGACCTATTTACCCTTTATAGGGACCACTGGAGACCCAAACCCAACCCCATTGGTTATTAGATCAATTAGGGCTACGTGGCACGATCTAGTTCGTTCATGTGTCAATCATCGAAAACATAAAGTACAACTATATAAAGTCTGAGATGGACATGTAACTGAACTTTTATCATTATACGCATAGATTACTCTAGTACTCGATCGGAAATTTGTCCATTGAAGGTTCTACGACCTTCCTTTTAATTAAAGTCCATACACTACCGGCTTAACCATGCATATTGCAAGTCGATTCAACAACACAAACACATTCCTTGGATTTAATAGATCTAGGGTTTTAAGGGTTGAAGACCCACATCACAAGTTCGAGATGTAGAAGCTTGAAGATCGATGACTTGGCAGATTAGTACCACGAGATGACTTAACGACGATCCAGTAACGACTTACCAAAATTGACCCTCATCCGAACATATGATTTATCTTCGAGAGTCCACTCCCAAATATAGGGTCCATGAAAGAAGAATAAAAGGGTCACTGCATGAGAAAAACCAAAGCTAATTGCATGTATGGTCCACATGTACATTTGATTTTATGGGCATCTGTGAATAAAATTGTGGTCAACCGGGAAGGACAGTGTAACTAAACTAGCTAGCCATCATGAGATGGTTTACTTCAACACATTCACCAAACTTTGATGTACCTATACTGATTTAATTAATTCTATTTTATTAGATGGTTTGACAAAAATTATTAAAATGAGAAAGATATATGTCGCGTTACAAGTCAAACGTGTTCAAAACATCAAATCATGGGTAATGTGAAAGAACAAAAGTTGGAATAGTTGGAAAAATTGTAAATTAGTGCTAGTTTCAATTTTTCTTGCATTATATTAAAAATAATATAAAAAGGAAAATGATAATTATTATTTCAAATTTGAAAAAGATGAATCATCAAATAATACTCCAAATGTGGCAACAATAGTTTTAGGAATGAAGTAATTCCCGCAGCTCCCGTGTACGAATCTCATATACACCTAAATTTGGGACGACAACCCACTCCCTAGCCTGTGTTGTGAATGAAAAATGACTTCGACTCCTCAGGAACATACTTTGTAATCACAACTCACACAACTCTAATGTTAATGAGTCATATTCAATTCGTAAAGTTGAGATGCCATAACTACAAATATTATGTGTTTGATTTTCTCTAAGTGAATTGATTATATATAGTATTCATGTGATTGTTAGATCAATGGTGATTTATTTACTTTGTTAAGCATATGTTATCCGGATTAATTACAATCCACACCTAAAAGACTTCGTATGAGAATCTCAAACTCATATGTATTCAATACAAATATACTATTATCGTAAGAGTTCGTCTCCGGAGAGACTAAACATGCAAAAGACCAAAAAAAAAACCAAAAAGAAAATTTTAAACCCAACATTTTTTTTTAAAAAAACGAACTGCACAGGAGCTTCACGAGCTCCTGTTTGTTGCAGCCATGGCTTCCTGGAAGCCATGGCTGCTTTGACAGCGAGCTCACAGCTTGCTGCCATGTGGCAGCGAGCTGTGAACTCGTTGTCACAGGCCATGGCTCCGTCCATGGCCGTTGGCTTCATTTTGTTTATTTTTTATTTTTGAAAATTTATTTATATAACTTCAATTTGATTCTTAATGGAATAGTTTGGACTTTGGAGTTGTGGAAGTATTTTATTGTTCCAATTGAAAACGATTCATTGTTTAATTTGGGTTAGTACAAACCCTAATCGAATTAAGGGTTAATTTGGAGTTGTGAAAGAATGTCTATTAGTGTGTAATGTACAATGTTTATTAATAAGAAACTCAATGTTTGTTTGATGATTCTAAAAAAAAAAAAAAAAACTAAACGTTTGTTTGTGTGCTAGTATTGATGTGAGATTTAACTTGACTTAGTGTTCAATGTTTACTAATAGAACGCTCAATGTTTGTCGGAGTGTTATTATAGCAGTGAAATTTCACTAGTTTTGATGTTCAATGTTTACTAATAGAACGCCCAATGTTTGTTGGAGTGCTATTATAGCAGTGAAATTCCACTAGTTTTGATGTTCAATGTTTACTAATAGAACGCTCAATGTTTGTTGGAGTGTTACTATAACAGTGAAATTTCACTAGTTTTGATGTTCAATGTTTACTAATAGAACGTTCAATGTTTATCGGAGTGCTATTATATCAGTGAAATTTCACTAGTTTTGATGTTCAATGTTTACTAATAGAACGCTCAATGTTTGTCGGAGTACTATTATAGCAGTGAAATTTCACCAGTTTTGATGTTCAATGTTTACTAATAGAACGCTCAATGTTTATTAATAGAACGCTCAATGTTTGTCGGAGTGCTATTATAGGAAATTTCACTAGTTTTAATGTTTATTGTTTACTAATAAAACGCTCAATGTTTGTCGGGGCGCTATTATAGCAGTGAAATTTCACTAGTAATGTTTACTAATAGAACACTCAATGTTTACTAATAGAACGTCCAATGTTTGTCGTTAGTAAAATCTAAAATGAATAGGGCGTGGAAAATATTTGTTGAGTCAGATTTCAATTCATTTGAGCCGTGGAATCGTTGTCAACTTAAACAATTTTGGAGGTTGACTTAGGTAAAGGTCATTTGTCATGTTACTAAAGTCTAGGTGGAAGGTCAAATTGCTCTATTGCTTAATAAACCCATTTCTTTTATTTAAACTAGAAATTTTGACACGATGTTCGTCCCTTAGACAACAAGGTTAAAAACAAAAGGAGGGTGAATAGTCTTTAAAATTTTTTAAAGTTTAAAACAGATTTCTCAGTAAGTACAGAGTGATACTTAATCAATCAGAATAGCGGAAGTCTTTAAGTTAAATACTCAGTTAAGCAGATAATCAGAAAGAGCAGATAAACAGTACAAAGTAGCTTGATGAAAGTAAGTGGAGGAAGTAATAACACACAGTTTATAGTGGTATCTAAAGGTGGCGTAATCTTTCAACTAATCCTATTCGCCCAATCTTGGACTTGAATTCACTAAGATAAGAGATGAGTTTCCTTACAAATCCTATCTAGTAATCCCACAACAGAGGTCTCAACAAGACAACTTTCCAAGTTGTTTGCTTCACTCCAAACATAGTTTTCTCTACAGACGAGTAGACTAGATTCCCCCTAACTACAATAACCCGCCGTTGGTGATTGTGTGTTTGAGTAAGGTGATGAGTGATTGATTTACTTGTTCAGTAAGATCAAACAGCAAAAGAATCACAACTGTAATACTTATTCAGTAAGCAGTTGGAGGATTCTGGATCAAGACTTTACCAGTTTAAGAGAAAGAACAACTTGTTGAACACAAGAATTCTACTCTTTCACAAGTAGCTTAAAAGTAAGCTTCAGTCAAGGAAAGTTATCAGAGCAAAGATGTAGATAGATCAGATATCACTTGTTGTAGATGCTTTGAGAACGATTGATTGGATAACAGTGATCTTCTTGTTGCTCTAAGTCTTCCTTTTATAGTGAAAATTCAGTCCGTTTGAAATTCAAATTCAAACGTTGAATCCACTGTCCTGCTTGTATTATTCTGTTGCAAAAGCTTGTCTTCTTCTTCTTTTCTTTAGAATGACTTTCTGCAGCATTAAATGCTTGATAGTACGATTATCAGCAAGGAAACCATTACTTGTTCAGTAATGTTCAAGTACTGGTATCAGCAGGGTAGTGTTGCTCTTTCAGCAACTGACTCTTCTTACTGATAAATCAGCAAGAGACATGTCCATCAGCAAGATAGCTAAGTCAACCTACTCTGTCATATAGATTTTCACTTGACTTTTGCCACTTGCTGAAAGGTCATTGCTTATTTCAGCAAGAGTCAAATTCCTTTAGTACCCTTATGCAGAATTTACTTGAGTCTTCAGTCTTCGTAGTCTTCATCTGTTGTTTACATAACAAATACGTCATCACCAACCTAATACAAATACTAGGAATTTAAGCTAAAAGTCCTGCTGAAATGTTCCTCTTGTACAAGTGCCTTTCTAACAAAGTTTCCTAATACAGGCTTAAGAGTACTAATTTCTGGACTTAACCTAATTTAGTCTTAATGGAATTGCTCATCAAAATTACAAGTTTCCTAACAAATTTCCCCCTTTTTGATGACATGCAATCCATGACTAAATTTACTCAATACTTCAAATGTTCTGAATATGAATAATTCAATGAACACTTATGCAAACTTGCAATAGATAAGATAAGCAGTAAGTTCAGCAAGCAAGCATAATATCAGAACAGTAAAGTATCAGAGCAAATGGCAATAACAAAATTTGTAAGGAAGTTATCATTTCAGTAAAGAAATTTTACAAGAAAGAGCAAATAACTTCTTACAAACTGGATACAACAGACAAGTAAAAGATACAGAATCAGACAAGGAACTTTACAGATAGAAAAATCTAAAGTTCTAATCAAGGTCGAAGTTCAGGGAAACACTCTGGAGCAAACTCAATGGAATCAAGTTTATAGTTCTCCAAAAGCCTCCTTGTGTCTCTCTCAAGATTTATTCCAAGTCTGCTCTTTCTTTGTAGTTTGTGATGTCTTTGTATCATATTATGGCAGCCTCATTCCATAGGTGTCTTTCCCATAGCCATGAATTATCCATCTGTGAACGAATAATTGCTTGTGTTATGTAGATTTTACTTAGATACACCAAGTCTTCATCCTTTTCTTCAACAGACATATAAAAGAAGTCTATTGGTTGCCAACCTAGTGCTGGAGTGGGTTTGCCAGAGAGTATAGCTGGTCTAGTAACAACATTCTGTGGTTTTCTGCAGTCAGGAATGTTGACTTTCCAGTCTTTCTTAAGTGCACCCTTTCTGATTTGAATTTCCTTGTTTAACCAGTAGCTAGCCTGGTCTTTCTGCATTGTAAGTCTCTTGTCTGCTTTCAGATCATTCCGAATGAACATTTGATCCAAAATGACAAGTGGAAATTCTTCATTTGATAGCAAGTGATGCAACTTAATGATGTGAAGACCAATGGTGGTTTTGAACACATGCTGAACTGTTTGTTCATTGTATATCTTGGTATGTTCAGCATGAGCTCCCATTCTATCTCTTTCCCTTTCTGTAGCCCTTCTCTGATTTCTCTTTCGTTGAGAAGCAGAGCTACCTCTTCTCTTCTTGGTGGCAGTAGACTGATTTGGCTTTGAAGGTCTACTTTGCCTTGAACCAGAGAGTGAGAGTGGGAGAGTTGGTCTAGGCTCATGGCCAATTATTGTACCATCTTCATCAACTCTTGTACCATCCCTTAGAATGTTGGTGATATGCACTCTTTGAGGTGCAGAGGGAGTTGGTACTGATGAAGGAGTGCTTGAGGTCAGAGGGGTATTTGCTAGTATCATTTGAAGTTGTGTGGCTTCAGCACTTGCACTTGCTGAACCACCTTGTTTATCTTTCCCCTTAGACATGGATTGCTTTTGAAGTGTTAACCCTTTCAAGCCTATGTTCAGGATGAGCTTTTCTGTAAAATCAGTGAGTTTAACCAGACTTGCATCTATTGAGCTTCTCTCATGTAGTAAATCTTTACTATTCTCTGCATGGAGTTGAATTGTCCAGCTTGTAGAGTAAGTCTGTCACTCACATCAGTTCTATGCTTTTTCAGATCAGCCAGAATGTCTGAGTATTGCTGAGAGGTTTGTTCTGCTATAGAAGCATTATATTGGTACCTCAGATTGAGATCAAACTGTGCTGAAGAAATTGTAGCAGTTCCTCTCAGCAATAACATCAAAGTTTCAGTCACATTCAATTCCTCTTGATTGAGCAGTTCATCATTTTCTTTGAGCATCTGGTCTCTATGTTCTAGGAATGCTTCAGCTCTTGAGGATTGGACCTGAATGGAGGGCATGAGATTGGATGGATTTGAGATGTTTCTGATAGCTTGATTTACAAACCTGTCATCACCAGGTGTAAAATCAGCTCTGATAGGTTCTTCAATCTCATCACCATCTGATGAACTGAGTTCATCAGTAGAGTAAGCATGATCTGCATTGTCCAGACCAGCAACCATGTTCCCTTTATTTTCTCCAGCTTGTTCATCTGGTTTCTCAATAGTATGCACAGATGCAGTGACTCGAGTCTCAACAGTTTGCATTGCAGCAGTGACTGGAGTAGGAGCATTGAGCTCATCAGCAACAGTTTGCTTTTCAGCAGGGACTGGCTCTTCAGTATGCATTTCAGCAGTGACTGTTCATACAATAGTTTGCTCATCAGCAGGGACTATGTCATCTTTTCAGCAGGGACTGGAGTAATTGTATGTTGAAAAACATTGACAGTTTCCGCAATTTGTCCAGAGGCAGTGATTGAGGTAGTAGCAAGCACCAAAGTATGAATGCCAGCAGGTGCTGAACTCACATTTGAAACGGATGCATTGCTGACAGCTTTTTCAGCTGTTGTAGGGGGAGCAAGACAGATCTTCTTTGGGATCCTTCCTTGAGAGTTTTGACCCATATCCTTTTTGGTCTTACTCTCAATTACGCTCATTTCTAGAGCATATCTCATCTGCTCTTCTTCAAGAATCTCTTCCTCAGTAAGAGGTCTTGGAGGTGGCACTATTAAGACCATTTTGCCTCTAGAGGGAGATCTTTGTAGTGGTTCTTCAGAAGGAGATGGTCCTTGTTGAGATGAAGGGTTTTGTGGAGGAGTGCTTTCTGATGGGGGCTGCTGAACATTTTCAGCAGGCTCGTCAGCAGCTGAAGTGTTCGCAGTTTCAGTCAACACTTGTGCATTTCCAGCACCTCCTTGATTATCATCATCATCATCCCTTTTATCATCATCATCATCAGCAGGTTTGTCAACATCATCCTCTGCATCATCATCCTCTTTTTCTTCATCCTCTTTATCCTTAACTCGTTCCTCCTCTTCTTGTTCAAGCACATGGGCCTCAGAGAGATCAATCAAGACAGGTTCTTCATCAATAATGATGAGATCCAAGTCATGGTACCTATGCTTGCTGGTGACTTCTTCTTCATCACCAACTTGATGTGAGTCATCAATTGTTGGGAGTTTGTTCTCAGGCAGCTTCAGTACTCTCTCTTCTCTGGAGAGGTTTTGGAAACGTTCAGTCAAGGCTTTCATCTCAAGATCAATGAACTTCTGCTCCATCCTTTCAGCGAAGGTATACTCCTCATAGCTGGTCAGGGTATGGACAAAATGATCAAGATCAAAGAGAGTCTTCATCTTGCTCTCTAGTTGCATCAAGTTGAATAGATCTGAGAAGTCCTTCATCTTGTATGATTGCCACATCTTAAGTGCTTTTTCAGCACGTGTGACAATCTTCTCTTTGAATTCAGAGAGAAGTGCTTCATCATTCAGAGCAAGAGTGGAGGCAGAGGGGGATTATTCCTTCCTATTTTGAACCTGAAACAGAAAGTTGTTAGTTTCAGCAACATGGGTATCAGCAACCTTAGAGTTTTCAGATAGAGAGTAAATTACGTGTGCAGCAGTAGCAGGTTCATTTATCTCTTGCACTTGTGGTGCAGTGGTTGCTGTAGGAGGAGTTGATTCAGCAACATCCATATCATTACCCTGAAACTTAGACATATTAGAAACATGATATAAACACAAAAGTTTGATATCATGCTGAGTAAGGTCAACTACCTTCTCTTCAGCAGCAGTTTTCCTATTCTCTTCTTCAGCAGCTGGTGCTTCAGAATGTTTGTCTTTAGAAGCATGTAAACAAAAAGAATTAGCAAAAGATAAAAGCAATTCAACAATAGAAATAGAATCTAGAAAATGAACTACCTGCTGAGGATCAGCAAGAGCATTTTCTGTTCCTTGAATTTCTTGTGCAGGAACTGCTTGTTCTTCAGCAAGCTTCTCTTGTATATCAGTGGCTTCTTGTCCTTGTTGAGTGTGCTGAAGGACTTTAGCATGCTCCCTTACTGTTGCAGCAAGTTGGACGGCTACATTCTCATCAGTAAACAGAGAGGCAAGTGTAGCTGTATCTTCAAATTCATCAATGCTCATATCTTTGCTGATATATTTCAGAGCTTCTTGTTGATGAATGAGATCTTGCTCTCTCCTTTCAGTGTCAACAGCTGTTTGCATAGTTGCATCGTCCACTGGTGTGTCGAGCCTTGCCGTTTCCTTTTCTACTATCTGAGTAGCAGCAGCAGCAAGCAAGTTAACACCCGTCATAAATTGGGGGTCTTTCTGAAAGGCTCCAGACACTGTTGTGTCTACAACTTGTTCAGTTGTGTCATCCACATTCACTATTATTTTAGGCAAATTTTCAGCCTTCTTTTTTGTTGGTTGCTTTCCTCCCTTCTTTGATTTTTTCTGAGGGGGAGTAGCGGAAGCAACAGACTATTCAGCAGAACTGGAAAATTTTCTCTTCTTGCTAACAGTCGAAGAATCAGCAGCATTGGCATTTTTGGCTAATGTGTGCTGATGTCTTCCAACATAATTCCCTGTGGGAATTTTTGTGGGTTCTCTCAATGTTACTCCAAGCTTTTCCAGCAGATAACAAATTTTAATTCCCAAAGGAAGAATTGTTACTGTGGCATCTCACTGAGAGTCATCCTCTGCTAAGCAGCATACAACTTTAAAGTCTTTGGTAGCAGTAGTGATGATCTCCATGAGCACCTTTGCCCAGTTGAGTTGGAATGAATTTCCAGAGCTCATGTCGTGTATGAGTTTGATCATGCTCCAACGTCTTCTACTGAATTGATCAAAGCTGCCCTGCTGGTAGTCTACACACTTGGACAAAATAAGTCCAACATTGTTGTAGACATCCACAACATGCTTCCTTCTGCAGGAATTAGTGTGGAAGTCTTTTGGACTTGAAGGATCAACAAGATTCTTGATCTTGTTGTACATCACCTCCAAGACATCATCTGGATAGCTCGGGACTTTACTGAAGCTTCCAGTTGTAGGAAGTTCAAATGTATCAGCAAGACTTCTCCAGTTCAATGTTATCTGGATATCTTGTACTGATGTCTTCAGCACGGTTTCTTCTTCAGAAACCTCGAGTGCTGAGTTGTTGTAGAATTCCACCACATCCATGGTGGAAATTCCAGTGGGTTCCTTTTCCAGGAACTTCATTAATCCACACTTTTTCAGTGTGGATGCAAGATCTTATGCATCTTTGTCTTGCATCAAGCATTTAACATGCTCTTCCTTAGCTACAGCTCCCCAATACATCTTCTCTTCACAATGAGGCAAATGCCAGTCAGAGATTGTAAATGGCTTCTCTAGTTTGTTTTTCTTGAAAGCTAGAGCGGGAGCAGTGTTGGATGCAGTGGCTTTTGAGCCCTTGGTGCTTTTAGTAGATTTACCCATCACAAGACGATAAAATTGGTCTTTAATGTGGTGGTGATCGTACCGGAATAGGACAATTACTCTGTGAAAAGTAGTTAGGGTTCAGACTAACAGAGAAAAGAGGGATGTTTGGGAATTTTGGGAATTTTAGGACTGTAAAGTTTTTGAAAATTTACTAAGTCCCGTATATATAGTGTCTGGAATCTCAAGAGATTTACACATTTACAGTGTAAACACTTTTCAGCAAGGTAACTTGCTTTGACACAAAAGTGAATCAGCCCACTTTCCATTAAATGCTAGTGGGGCCACGTTTAGTAAACTGCAACCCACTAACAAACAAAATTGATCTCAACCGTAGGATGATCAACAGTCTTTAAATCAATGGCTCAAATTGCATTTTGAGTCATAATTATGTTGCCGTTTTATCAGATCCAACAGTTACTGTACACATATCTCAGAGACAGTGTACTTTGAGTACAGCTGATTTGGCCTTACTGATACCATAACATGCCAAATGAACATTTTCAGCAGAGAAATTTTAACTCTCTTAAGCAAAGCACATAAATGTCTTGCTGAGTTACAGTCTTGCTGAAAATAGTTCCCCCTGAGTTTATTGTCTTTATCTATTGATTTTTGTATGCTGAGATATTTTACTGAATACCCGTTTCAGCAGAGATCTCTTTTCTTTGGACAAAAGACAATAAGACATGTGTAGATCAATCAGTGAGTAGTTCACTTGCTAAGTACCCGTCTCATACTTTGTTTAGTCAAAGAGTTGACTATTTATTTGTTGAATTCCCATTTCAATCAAGTTTCTGAAAAATGCTTGTTGACAGCGTATTTCAGCTGTCATTTGTTCATGTGCCTTGCTGAATGCCCGTTTCAGCATGCAAATGGCATTTTTCTTTTCTCTTACTGAATTCCCGTTTCAGTCAAGATTGTTAAGAGAAGTGCTTACTGACAGCATTTTTCAGCTATCATTTATTTATGGGTTTATTACATTCACACCCCTCACTGCTGCACCTAATAACGTTTACACCTATCTTCACAAATCAATTACAAAAACTCTCATTTTACCAATTTTTGTTGACCAGCTTATTTGACCTTATTGTTTTTGTGTTTGCCAAATATGGCCTTAAGTCAAAAATTAATTTTCTTTTCCTTTTTCTTCCTTTCTTCTTCTTCTTCCTCCCTAATTCTCCTTAATTCTTCATCTTCTCTAACTCGTCTCCTTTAATTCTTCCTTTTTTTTTATTTGGATAAATATATCTCCGATCGGAGAAGCCAAAGGCTGCTCCATTCGGAGCAGCCATGGCTGCTCCGATCGGAGCAGTCGACTGCTCCGATTTGGAGCAG
>JAQRGC012317012.1:0-11588 GCA_028659135.1 Plantago lanceolata | reverse complement strand
TTGAAGCTTAGCAGATTGCCTCTATTTATAGGCATTCCAAGAAGTGATCTACTTGATATCTTCTTCCTACCACGTGAAGGTTGAATTGATTTGCCAGGCCTGAGTTTGCAACAGTTAGGCATGATCTTGGAACAGTTCTTCAAGCGTGGATTTGGACAGTGCTTGAAGAGTGAATTTGGAACAGTACACTTTGACTGAGGCTGGACACAACATAAAGTACAAAAGTTTATGACCCACACAAACTAACTTATTTGAACTTTTATTTATTTTTATTCATTTTTCTAAAAATCGTTTTGGTAATAGGAATGAGAATTTTTAAGATAAACAGAGGAGTATTTGTTAAAGAAATTTTGACATTTTGTTCCATTAATTCCCACACCTGTGATATAAGTAGGCGTGCACGAGTGTGATAGTAGTATATCGTTTGTTGTACAAGTTGTACACACATTCGTGACGCGCCACATGTCTTGGAGAAAATAGATCAATCATGTATGAAGTTCGGTGGTTTATCGTATACTCCGACGACGATAGTCTTTTTCTTAAAACAAATAGTATAGTTATTTATTGTAAAATTTTGAACTGCATAGTGGAGTATAAGAGACGACAATAAAAAAACACCATAATTGTTTGGTACTTGGATCTTAATAAAGTACTAGTAGTATCTCATAAATGTACTTGGCAGTTCGCACCGTTCGAATCACCTGCAAGTCGGCTAAGTAGTTTAATCTCAGACGTATAAAATAACAAAAATGTATCAACTCTATTGGTATAGTGGGTGTATAAGTGACTATTTGAGAGTGAATTTTAAAACCGAATTTTTAATTTTTGTGAAAATTAAATTTTTAGATTGAATTTTTAAAATTGTGTTTAAATTGGATTTTAAATTTTGGTAGTGTATAGTAGTATTAAAACAAGGAATTTTTTAATTTTGGTAGAGTTTTAAAAGTCTATAAATAGTTGTGAAATTTTGATTTTAATCTAAAATACAAAAAGTTGGATTAATATTTCCACATAGAAGAGGACAAAACTCAAATTAAGCAGACAGTATGAGCTGGCAATGAAAATCTTTCGAGTTTCGATGACCACTTATGGTAAGTACATCACCGATTCACCGGTTAAGACAGAAGGAAGATTACCCACGTTGTTTTTCCTTTCGTAGATCTAAACTAACACGCGGCAGCAATTATGAACACGGAACCTTCCTCGACACGTCTTCCCTAAATTAACTTGCTCTGTTTCTTCTTCTTCTTTATATACTTCACTCCAAATCTTTCCACTACCAGACTCCGCCACATACTTGCTCTATTTCTTCTTTCTTCATTCATCATCATTCATTGTCTCTTCTTACTTCATACTCCTATCACAAACAAACTAGCTCCAATGGCGAACAGACACGAAGATTACGTTCTTCTGTTGCGAAAAGAAGCCCGAGAGAGGATGTCGCCAGACTCGCCAGTGCGCGATATGGACGACATCCCTGCTAATGCTATACCTTCCTGGGAAAAGGAGTTCTGTTACAAGATCGGTTCCTTCGAATGGGAACGATTTCTGGAAGCCAAAAGGAACGCACAGTATTACTCCAATGTAATGGAATGGAATGATTCTGCAGGGAAAGAGGCCTTTCAGGCTGCTAAGAGCCGGTTTTATGCGCAAGTTACAGGCGTACGGATGCGTAACATGTCCAAGTGTCGTCTCCCAGATGCTGAAGCAGTATTGAAGTGGTATTACAAGCTCTGTCGAAAATTGAGATGGCCAAAACTAGTACTACTTAATGTTGGGAAGAAAGCCAAGAGAATGTTTATGTTAACTCTTCTATGTTTACTGGCGGATTGACAGGCTCATACAATTTTGTGAAACTCGAAAATGTATTCATTGTATGTATTTATCTTGTTTAAAGACAGCTTCATAGTTAGAAATTGATCACATATACTTTCAAGAAACACAAATTTGTGTATTAACAAAGATTAGAATTTGATGCTCAAAGTTCGTCCTTGCGTTTTAGTAGGAAATTGAAGAAAAACTGCAACAAACAAACTAAACCAAACTATTGCCATAGTGAAACTCTACGCTGTCGACAGGGGAAGATAACCTTACTTCGAAAACCATACATCAGTCCCTGTAGGTCAGGAGGCTTAGTCTCTCCAGCAAAATGTTACTCTTAGAAGGCAGGCAACAGAGTTTCTCATTTCCAGCTTGTCTGAGCATTCCATACCCTACTCCCAGTCCATAGCCTATAATGAACTCTCTTCAGCTACCGCGAATCACATTCTATTTGCTTGTTTTTGCACCTCTGTCAATGCATATCTTTCGTTTCTCTTTCGGTACTGTGAAGTCTTATCGAACCAACATGTACCTTACACTGACTCTTGATTTTCTAGTCTTCAGATCAGGAACTGGAAGAGGTTTACTCTGCCTCGCAAGAGGAAGCCCTTGCGACTTCAAGTAAAGGCAAAGCTGTTCCGTATCTTCCAGTCCGGTGTACTCTGCTAAAATATGTGCACGCATCAGTTATAGGTTCTGCTGCCAAACGTCGACAAGTTTGGATCCTGTAGGGAGGTGGAGTGTCCTGAAATATTTCTGATTCTTGTAAATAACAAACATGAAGCTCAGATGTTGCTCACGAAAACCCTGCCAAGTTCTTCCTTTTAATTAGCACCAAGAACCTTTACACCAGACATGTTGGCTAACTGCTAGAGTCCACCTGTGGAGCAGTTAAGTTTGGCAGCAAGCGCGTTTCCAACAACAGCAGACAAATTCGTGGCAATGTATCGCATTCGAGACTTCAAAAGATCAAGAAGCTTGTTTTTGGCCGAATCCACAGGCCTCACGTGTCTTTTGCAAGACATTCTCTGGAAGAGGTTTAGCATTGGCAGATATTGCAGCAAGAGAAAGTATGATACGGTATTCAGATCGATTTCATTCTCGATCCTCTTATCGACACGTGCATAATCAATGTGGTGTGGAACCAAAGAATAAGGCCTCAAACTTCTAACTATACTTGAACTTGTGATGTATGGAAATTGTGTTATCAATTTCAATGGACAAGTGGTTACATTCATGTATCAACTGGTATAATTCCAGATTTTCATCATCATCTTACAAAGCAACAAGGCCTGTTGCTGCTTCAACTCTCTGCATTGTATGAGTAAAAGTTTGTGATTTCTACAGCTTAGACACGAAATCAAGTTCATCCCTCAAGTGATCTTCATCAACTAACTCGGTGCAAAACTGGCATTACCCTCGATTTGACTAACTCGCTAAGTACTCCATCATAAACTCTTCAGCCTTCAGAGTTTTTCAAACTTTGCATTCTGTGCATCAATTAACACAAGGTGCCAAGGTGGTAAAGGATTAGTGTAGGAGTAGGAGTAGGTTAGAGTTAAATTTGCCATTTCAAAAAAAAAGCAAGAACGGCTAGACAGAATGCTTACATATCCTGATCATGTAGCTCAACATTATTCATAGATTATAAATGCACTTAGCCCTTAGCCACAGCCACATAGCTTATGCAGCAAAAAGTGGCTTGCCTGCCCTAGGGACAGAAAGCTATTATTGTTATTACAATATAGCGAGCTGCATAAGAAATGAAATTATTTGGCCGGAACGGGTGCATGAACTAATGGAACAACATACAAAGGATTTTTCCTTCCACTTGTTGCGCCAAAGGCCTCTGTCATATCGAGCTCTTCAGGTTTCATTCCGTCGGGGAGGATCCAGTTGAAATGAAAAAGAAGCATTGCAAGTGGCAGCTCAAGATTCGCCAGGCCAAAAGTCATGCCTGGGCAGATCCTTTTTCCAGATCCAAAAGGTATGTATTCGAAGTTATTTCCTTTATAGTCGACTATTTTCTCAATGAATCTCTCAGGTTTGAACCTTTCAGCTTCCTCCCAGTATTCAGGGTCTCTTCCCATTGTCCATGCATTCACAATGACTCTCGTCTTTGCAGGAATTTTGTATCCGTTTATCTCACATGACTTGCTGCTTTCTCTTGGAATTAATAGAGGCACTGGTGCATGCAACCTCATAGTTTCTTTGATGACTAACTTGAGGTACGTTAGTTCATGTAAGTTCGACTCGTCTACATATCCCTTTAGGTTGAAAACCTGCCTTACTTCATCTTGCACTTTCTTCATAACACTTGGGTGTCTCAGCAGTTCGGACATCGCCCATTCTGTAGTTGTCATTGATGTCTCACTTCCAGCACTGAACATGTCCTGTTTCATGAAAATCGTAAAGTTCAATCGAGAGATTTATAAGAAAAATAGGAGTTATATGCCAAAACATGCATATTCTGGCTAGATTTATCTGATCTTAGGTTCTTTCCGCAGAAGCATACATGCATATTTGATCTGATAGATTTAGAAAACAAGTGTAACGTCTGCAAGGTGATTTTCGCAGTTTATTATGGAAATTGGGTGATATAGAAACAAAATAATAAATAGTAGTTTGGAAAAGAAAGAACTAACCATTAGTATAGCTTTTATATTATCTGTACTTAAAGGGAGTTCACTCTGGGCATCTTGATGCTTGAGAAGAACATCTAGTAGATCCTCTGGTGAAGTGTTTAAGGTGGTTCCCTTAGCAGTACGACGTGCAGCTTTGTGCTCATCGATTATGCTCTCCAGAAGTCTGTCTGAAATTTTATGCATCCTCTCAATTCTTTGTCTCATACCGCTGAAAAACTGAAACAGCTTAATGGATGGAAAGACATCAGCAACAGAAAATCCTGATGAGACCCTGATAGCTTCTTTGACGACGGATACAAAGGTTTCCTGTTCTTTAGTCTTCTGCCCCAGTGATGCCCGTGTGACAACGTCATAATTAGTCAATTTTATTCTTTCAGACAAGTTGACCGGTGACCCTGCATCGGAAGCGATCTGTCTACAAAGATTTGAATATTCTTCCTCCCTGATGGGCCGGAATGACCTGACACGTTTCACACTGAAAAGCTCCAAGGTACTGATTTTGCGGAGTTGCCTCCAGTATTCTCCATAAGGAGCAAATGCTATGTCCGTGTTACCGTACAATAGTATCTCTGTGGAAAGGAGGGATGGCCTGGAGGCAAATGTTTCATCATGTGTTTTCAGAAACTCCCGTGCGTCTTTCGGAGAGGAAACGACAAGAGTAGTGACTTCGCCGAGCTGCAGCTGCATCAGAGATCCATGCTTCAGTGATAAACTGTGGAGAACACGGTGAGGTGCAAGATGACTAGCAAATAGGTGTAAGTGCCCAATAAATGGTAACTTCATAGGTCCCGGAGGACATCTTTGTTTGGGTTTCGACAGAACTTTTACAAGCGAGATTATCAACAGGAAGAAGGGAAGGAGCACGGCTAGAGAAGAGAAGTTAACCTCCATGGGATAATAAATTGTTGATATATACTTTTAAGTGTGATTATCAACAGGTTTCTTCAGTTCTATTTATATAAAACTATCACTTCCTTTTTTCTTTTTTTTTTCCTCTTTCCTTATCAATATTCAATAATAGTTACCAATTTAGTAATTTACCGTGAAGGTGACTTGAACCCCCGCACTTCTGATTGGAGAGGAAGGATCTTGCCAACTGAGTTGTGCGTCATCTGTCATAATTTGTTTAATTAGATGCTTTCATATTGATTCTATGTTAAAGCTGCAGGGGGGATATTGTCCACATGCCAGACTAGTGATGGTCCAGTTCTATGTGCGATGTGTCCATTTGATCCATAGTTGAACAAATATGTTTGATGCCTTTTGTGGGCACTTTGTTTGATTCATTAGACTATATTCAAGTTCTGTCCGCATCTACAACAGTCTTTTGTCACTCATGCAGACTGGATATTTAATTGTTGTCACTTGTGATGCAGCATGCATCCAAAATGGGGACAAATGCACCGATATACTTTGTGTTCTTCGAAATATATATGGCTATGAATGTGAGAATATACCTTATATTTCATAAATCGCATGGATATATCTCTTGTTTTTGTAAAATTATGTACACTTGCTCCAAATCTGGACCCACCCTCTCCATATGCAAGTATGATTATATATTTATGAACAAAATTCATTTCAAAATCTATACTTGTCAAAGATGAACTTGTGAAGTAAGGAAATTTTGTTATCAATTTCAATGGACAAGTGGTTACAATCATGTATCAACTGGTATAATTCTGGATTTTCATCATCATCTTCCAAAGCAACAAGGCCTGTTGCTGCTTCGACTCTCTGCATCGTATGAGTATAAGTTTGCGATTTCTACAGTTTAGACACGAAATCAAGTTCATCCCTCAAGTGATCATCACTAACTAAATCGGTACTAATCTGGCATTACCCTCGATCTGACTAACTCTTTAAGCAATCCATCATAAACTCTTCAGCCTTCAGAGTTTTTCAAACTTTGCATTCTCTGCATCAACTAACACAAGCAAGCATGTAACTTGCCAGATGCACGGGAATGTATCAGTTTCTGGTACAGAGAGGGAGACTAATCCAAATTCCAACAGTACAAGGATGAAGGACCCTGCAGCTGTTATCCTCAGAGTTGTATCGATTTCAGATCAGATGAGTGAGCTGAAACTATCGAGTATGTATAATTAAACCAATTACATACACATAAAAGCCTTTGATTCCGCTATTACATGTGGAATTGCCAACTGGGAAGCAATGTTAATAGACAACTTTCAGTACTAGTGTCATGCACCCGTTAAGGCTATTGAACAAACCTCGATTATAACCCTTATACTGTGATACAGTGATAAGATATTAGATGAACGTTGAGAACACGTCATGGTGAACAATTCTACTTAGAGGAGTCCAGAGGATTTAAAATCACAACTTCTAAGAGACGATGATTTTATAAACACCTGCTGCACCTATATACATACAGAAAACAGGAACTAGCACAGTGAGAACGAGGGATAAAAATTTAACAATTTCAAGGATTTCATCCCAGTGTTTCCGCAAGTGCCACTTGCTAATAAGTTCCAGATACCTATAACATTAAACATAATTTCCATCTAAATCACAGATGGAGAAGGTTCCAACTTCAAAAGGTAAACACAATGAAAAAGAAAGATCGGAGGAGAAAAAATGGTCAATCAACTACGATGCTAATCCAAATCCATACGCTAGTAAACCATAAACATGTAGAAAAGTGACAGAAGGACCCAAGAAATCAGGAAAGACAGCGAATAGTCTGAAACTTGCAACAAGTTGAATAATCTAGTGTAGTCAAAATAAACCAAGATCAAAGTTCAGAAAACATATGACATCAGCTTCAAAAGAAATGAACCTCCCTCGTAATGTTCAACTTCCAAGATCAATGCAGTATAATTGATATTTTAGTGATCATTCTTCCAAGGGGAACTTTCTATGTCGGTTTATAACAATCTTTGAGTAGCTCGGCAGTGCTCGCAATCTCTTTGTGATACTACTCCCCATACCAGTATAGGCATAAAGTATAGCTTTTTCAAGAACCTTACCATTCTTCAGGAAGTATTCCAATAATTTGATTTCTTCCCTTTTCCCCTGAAAATCCCAGAACTGAATTTCCTTCAAGTGCAACTCCAAGCAACTTGGCGGGTTGGGTACTAAACGCTTAAAGTTCGAAAAAGTTCCACCATCCTCGCTAATCTCCTGCAAATTAAAAGACAATGTAAATCACAATCATGTATGTTTTGGAAATAATAAACCGAAATGAATAGTAATTGAATAAGTGTGTATAATAACTTCACCTTCTCAAATCTAAGTTCTTCAAGCTTAGGAGCACAATGTAGCAGACGTGCCAATACTGCCCATCCATCAACATCGATGTAACAAAGTGACAACCAAGTCAAATTCTGAAATGTTGGGAGTTCCATTGATGAACGATGAATAACCTGAGATAAAATTATGTTACCATATATCTTGGAGATTGTAAAAAGTTCAAGAGGTTAAAGGGATGAAAACATAGGCAACAGCAGTTATGTCATCTGCACTTAGCTACCAGAACTGTGAGTCGATTTAAGGATAAAACCACCCCAACATGTATTAAAACATCAATGTCTTAGGCAACGTATATGGATAGATAGTTAGATGCATATCACTTCTTCATTTAACTAGCTAAGTGAGTGCAATTATCCGGCAGATCATACATGCACATATTGCTGAAGAAAATACAGTTATGCTTCATCTACGAAGGAACATTGGAAGCATATGCTGCCTATGCTTTGGTTCAGGTAATAATGGTCACAAATTTCAAATTGTGTTTAGCTACTATGCAAAAATTCCTTCGGAAGACAGCTACTATGTAATAGATAACTTTTTCTATTTCTTGAAGGGGTAATTTAAGAGAAAACACTAAGAAGATAGAGGGGAGAAGAAAGCTCACATCCATTGCCAGGACGTCTAAATATAGTCCATCAGTACTGGAGCAGGCGGTGACAATCTTCGCTATGCCACTGTCACAATACCACGAGTGTCCATCATCATCAAAATAATTATCGTACTCCAATTGTTCCTCACTAAATATGTCATGAGGATTAGTAATGGGATTCAGTTCAATGTCTACATATGCCGTTCGAAGGGAGTTGAAGGTAGAAAGGCGATAGTTCCTAGCAGAAAAACAATGCGCAAACACCAGCTCTTCAAGATTAGGGGCATCAAGTTCAAGGCAGTATCTAGAATCCCTTGTACAACCTGATATTCTAAAGTACTTGAGAACCGGAGACCGGACAACAATATCTATGTATTGTAAGTCACAGCCAACCAGAGCCAAGTCCTCAAGCATAGGACAGCCAGCAATCATCTCACTAAGCGATGGAGTCCCGCCATAAAACGATAACTGACCAAGACGCAGCTTTTTCAGATTAGGCAAGCTGAAGTCTCGGTGAAGCTTAACAACAACATAGCTGGTGCTGATATTCAAACTCACTAAACTGGTACATCCGTCAAGTTGGAGAAAGAGCATCTCAGCGTCATAGAGACGAAAACTAAGGGCAAGGTGTCGAACATTAAGGCATAAAGCAGCATCAATCCAAGACCTGATGTCAAAATAATCATATTCCTTGCGACAAAACAGAGCAACGGTATCCACACCAGTTGTTGCATTATCCAGAAAAGGCTTTTCCAACAACTTAGAGACAAAGTTCGTGAATGGTGTATCTTCCTGAATGTCGCCGGAATAAGAATCATCGTCCGACGTATAGCCCGAATAATCAAAGAGCGTTGTAGAGTCATCAAAGTGAAGCCTAATAGGGAAAAGTCTCTTCCACCTAGTGGACAGAGCAGAGGTAGCTACAGCATATTTGGTAGGCAAAAGTGATAAAATTTCGCACAGAATTGAATCTGGTAAATCACTGATTCTATCAATTTGTAGGGATTTTTTCTTACGTGATCGAGTTCTAGTTGCGATTATATCCATGGAATTAGTACTCTAATAGTCTAATTGAAAAGAGAAAGGAACAGAGATGTACTAGCAGTAAATTAAAGGGTGAGAAAGAACCTGGCTATCCAATATCAACTCAGACACTGAGACTATGTTTATCAACACATGTAAAAGAGTGGGTGGTGTACATTAAAAATTAAAAAAGAAAATACAAAATAAAGGGAAATTGAGAAATGTCATGCATGTGCACTCATGCATGGCAAACACCCAACCTCAAAAGTGAAGGTTGGGTGAATAATCGCAAAATCTCATAAGAGACCGTCTCTATTTAAATTAATAAGAGACGGTACCAATGTGCAATTTACAAATAAAGGGCTGATTTTCGCGGATCCTATTGACCCGGCCAGGCCCGTTTTGCAGATCCAACTAAAACTCGTTGATTTCTTCGTTCACCCTATTCTTTTCTTCTCTCTCTAAAATCCTCTCTCTCTCCGTACTCTCGTTTGCAAATCTTGTTGGATCTGGCTCGCAAGTTAACTTCCATGGTGATTGCTTCTCGCGTCACGAATCTGGCGAACACGGAGCGCCTTCGATGTATGCTCCAGGAGAAGGACCGTCGAGTTACGGAGCTTCCGGATAAGGTCACGCATCTCAAGACGGCCTATCAGGACGCTGAAGCAAAGGATGGGTCATCCGCCGTGACTTTGGTGCCGGCGATTCCTTTGGTCAGTTTATGTTATTTTTCAAAATCTATCTATACTCCTTACACTATCTCTCACTTGAAATAGGTACAGGGAATTGTCAAAGGGAGGATGATTGAGTGTTATTGTTGTGGTGGAGGATAGGCCGATAGGGTAGGCTTGAGGGGTGGGTTGGGCTAGTAGTAGTAGTATCACGTGTACTAGTACATTATCTTGTTTAATTATTTTATTATCTTGTTTTGATTTCTTGTTGGGCCAGTAGTAGGTGCTAGTGATTTCTTATGTCTTTCTATTGTAGTAGTAGTAGTAGAATAAGAATATGAGGTTGTCTAGTTCATCTTCATCTCCGACTAATACCGACTTTAATTCGCAGCAACAAGAAGAAGGTGCATCTCCGACTTTAATACCGACTAATATGATAGTTAGAGAACACGCATTAGTTCTGAGTTCAGTGTAGTCGAGTGCTTATTATTATGTTAGTTTCTGGTCTATGTTTTTTAGATTATTGCCTATGTTAATTTCTATGTTTGTGTTTTAATTTTTGTAGATGTTGTGCCACAAGAATGAATGAAGTCAGGACCAAATGAAGAGAAATGGCAAAACAAACTACAAATGATGACTTTGTGCAGAGTACAGAGAGAAAGTCTAATTGTACATAGGTGATTTATCAGAGAATATAGGGTTCATGTGTTATGAACATAGGTTTTTCTTTTTGCAGTTGTTTCATGGTTATATACTTATTAGTTATTATGTTCACGACGGTAGCTTGTGCTAGCTTCTTGGGCTCTGTGTGCGACATGTACTATATTCTTGAACTAGTTTTCTTGTTAGAAGGCTACTTTGACTCCTTGTAAAAGGTTGGTGTTTTTTTCATGTATCTGTTTCATTCTGGTTATGCACTTCTCGTGCATTCCAGTGTAAACTTTTCTTAAGTTTGTATAGTTTGTTTAATGTAATTTTAGTTCTAGCGGTGTTTGATTTGATTTGGAGAAATTTAGATATATAAAGTTCAGCGTCTCTTGTGATTATTGAATTGAGTGGATAATGCTTGCGTCTAGGTGTAAACATAGATCACTTTTATGGTTCATGATCAACTGCTAGTAGTACACCATTTGCTTTAAATACTAACATATATATGGTTTGAAGGCGTGTTCATTTTTTTTTATTCTTTTTTATTTTTGATTAGAACATAGAGTGTTTTGGCAATAACATAGGCTATTTAGGTGATATCATAAGAGTTATTCTCGCGAACATATGGTTTTATACATATGCTATATGTTTGAGATCATAGGACATTCATGTGATAACATAGGGTATGTTTGCAAAATAATGAGTACTATTTCCATAAACATGAGTAGTATTTGCAGTAACATATACATTATTTTCTGAAACATAGGCGCCATTAGTAGAAACATAGATAATATTTCCATAAACATAGATGCAATTTTCATAAACATGTGTAGTCCGTGCAAAAACATGGATACTATTTTTACACATAACAGAAACATAGATACTATTTTCACAAACATAGGGTACATTTGCAAA
>JAQRGC012316726.1:0-13966 GCA_028659135.1 Plantago lanceolata | reverse complement strand
AGGTTTTCCTATAGGCTTAAGAGTACTAATTTCTGGACTTAAATCCTAATTTAGTCTTACATGGAATTGCTCATCAAAATTACAAGTTTCCTAACACTAACCTAGAGAAAAAGAAAGCAATAGATAGATAGATATTAATAACGACAATCAAAATTAAAATCTATGATCACAATTTAGCATGCTAAATACACCCAAGGTCTTTAGTAGAATTTAGCTCCCACTCATTTTCACATATTCATTGTCCCCAAAACACATGAATACGAAACGATATACAATTAATAAAGTTTGTGAGTGGACAAAATCCCAAAACTTATTATTACAATACCATGCTATGGCTTGTGTATTGCAACAATAATTTTAGGTAGGCCTCCAAACCAATTACATGTATTCTAAATTTAAATATGTAACTCTTGTTTCACCAAACCGAATTTGATGTGATGCCCTTCGACTTGAGCAAATGCTATGGCATAAATACTCAAACAAGTGAATGATAACCATCAAACGATCACAATACTATATTGTATCATCATAGGCGAAACCCCCAATGAGCACAAATAAATGAATGTTATGGCATAAACACCAATTAGGCAATGAGGGGTGAGTCATCTACATATAAGATGGGAGACATCTTTCAAATTGAATTAATATATAAAACGAATTTGAACATTCATATTGATTGGGGTGACTACCATAGTCGGGGTACTTTTGCTAAGCCAAGATCCCTAACATGCATCAAGTATTATGAGCGCTGTCTACTCAGGCATGCATAAGCGGTCCGTCAAATATAAGAGCATCGCTAACTCAACATATGAAAAGCGATTTAACAAATAATGGGCACCGCCTACCCATGCATAACAAAATGCGGTCTAACACACAAGAGGCGCCGCCTACCTCGCATGTATAGCGGACTAGCATAATGTAAACATGCCTTTGAATACAATAAACATATAGACAAGTAAACAATAGCAAAAGAAGAGTCTTTATGATTACTTAAGTTATATAAAATTTAAATATAAATCCAATTTATATTTTACTCCAGAAAATATATTTATTTAATTCCAAATCAAATAAATAAAGTTTACGATTTTAAATCTTTGAACAAAATCCAATTAATTCAAAAAATCGAATTCGAAAGAAAAGGGGGTTGACCCAGTCAACCCCCGAGCGCTTCCGTCGCGGCAGCGGCTGCTGCTGCCGATCGGCAGTCTCGGGAGGGGTTCCGAACCCCTCCCGATTCATACATATATGTACACATACATGTATTTAATTAAATTCAAAATTTAATATAGTTTCAAAAACTGAATCTGGAGATTTATATGACAAAACATAATACATAAAACTCAAGAACAAAATTATATACACATATAATCAGTGAACAAGCCTGGCTTTGATACCACTGTTAGTAAATATGTTAGAAAATAGCAAGAAGTTTGCGCAGCGGAAGTTTTAAAATTTTTCTTAACATACATGATCATGCTCATGATTTTATGTCACGGGTTGATACACTTACAGAGTCGGATCAACCGGTAGTTCGTTCTGTTTGTTGATGAAGTAAAGCTCCGCGATTTGCTCGTCTTTAAGGGCAGCAAGATCGTCTGTGTACTCTTCGAAATCGAATTCGTCAAGCTCCTCGCCAGGATGATTCATGCACGACTTCAAACCTTAGTATCCACGGATTGTTGCTAGTCAAAGTCGTTAGAAAGGCTTTATTCGAAATCTGGAGATGGAGAAAATATGCTAGAGATATTCTATGGAGAATATTTTGTACTAAACTAATATAAAATGCCTTGTGTTTATAGTCAAAATCTCCTAACCAAATTTCCATGTAGGACTCTAAACTATTTAGGAGTCTAATTAGGAAATTGACTTATGGCCCAAGAAAAGAAAAAACCAATAAGGAAAAGAAGAGAGGAGAGAGTGAAACTCTCTCCTCACCACGCACACGCAGCCGGCCCTAGGGTCGGCCGGTTGCGGGCCCGTGGCCCGACCCAGTTCTTTTTTCCTTTATTTTCTTTTCTTCCCGTTTTTTTTTTTTTTTGCACGAAAAGTAAAATATATTGAAACCCGAAAAAGTTATTCTGTACAGAGTAATCAAGGTGCATACCCCAGGGAAGCTAGTCTAATTACAAGATCAGACTCAAATCATGAAAACATCAGTGCACCAATCGAACAGAATCATACTATAAGCTCTAGTACAAAGTCTATGACTTAAGTACAATTCACTCGAGTACTACAAAAATCACTTCCTACATTCCGATTCCGGGGATCAAGCCCGTGACCGTACTCTCCAAGCTAATTCATACAGTACCAAGTTGTTCAAAAAGACTGGCTGCTTCAGCACTGATGTGAAACTCTTTCAGGGGGAAGAAGAGGAGCACAAGAGTAGAGAAAGCAACGTGTGATTTGAAACACCAAGGGAGTGCTGAAAAATCAGGAAAGAAAGGACATCTCTATATGCATCATCCAAAAATAAAACCAACTAAACCTGCACAATCAGCACTATACCAGAACACAAGTAAAGCATCTGTGACCAATCAAAACCAATAGAAACTATCAGCTAAATCCTACCTAATCTGTACAAAACTGACTTGGTAAATTTGTTCATTTTGTTCCCCATTTTCAGTTTCAATCTTACCTGAGTATCCCGCGCAATATCTTTACAGACCACAGTTACCTGAGGGATTTTTCCTTCAAACACCCTGTGGTTCCTCAGTTTCCAAATTCCATCAATAACACTATTGAACACAGATGCCCTAACCAGAAAAGTGGTACTCTTTTTGAACCTTGACCTGCCAAACCAATCAATCCAGTCTAGAAGAGAAAAGTTATGCACTTGTATGCCCACAGTCCTCATCATAATTCTAAGAATCTCGTAGAATAAGAGCAGTGAAAGTAAAGATGACTAAGAGACTCAATATTGTTTTCACACATCAAACAGGAATCATCATCAATAATCTTGAACCTAGCTAATCTATCCCTTGTAGGGAGTCTCTCATGACAAACTAACCAATTAACAAAATAAATACGAGGAGTTGAAAATTTAGACCATACCTGTTCTGCCCAAGTAACTGGAGCTTCCTGTTTATGAAAAAACTCATACCAAATATGAATAAGTTCCTTGGGCTTCTTGGCTCACCAACCTTCATTGCTCATAATAGGGCAGTCTTGCAACGATGCATCCCTAAGTTTCAGCAATTTTGACCACCAAGGGGAATCTGTTTTTCTCATCTGCACATTCCAAATAGAATAATTTTGCAATTTATAAGCCTTGACCCACAAAGTCCAAATTGTACCTTTTTGAGTAGGATTATCTGAAGCAAGCAATTGTGAACATAAGAGAGATTTATTACATCCCAAAATCTCTTTTATTTGAAGTCCTCCCTGATCATGTGTTTGACACACTTTATGCCAAGCCACAAGGTTTCTTCTACCTTCCTCCCTTCCTGTCCATAAGAAACATCTGCACATGCTCTCTATTTTCCTAACAACTCCAGTTGGTATTGGCAGAACATAACACCAGAATCTTTGTACACTCCTAAGAATAGACTGAATCAGTTGGAGCCGCCCTGCATAACTCATTTGTATGGCAGTCCAACTCTGAATCTTAGCACTTATCTTCTGAACCAAGGGATCATACTCCTGGATCTTTAGTTTTTTAGGACTGATGGGTATACCAAGGTACCTGACAGGGAAACAGCCCTGCTTGAAGCCCCAAATGTCCAACAACTTGCTCTTTTCTGCATCTTTAACCCCTGCAATGAAAAGTGAGCTCTTACTTCTGTTAATCTGCAATCCAGACACCCCATAAAACTCATCCAAAGCCTCCTGAAGAACCTGCAAAGAGGCTACATCTGCCCTACAAAACAAGAGAAGATCATCTGCAAAGCACATATGAGTTAGAGCAATCCTACCACACTTGGGATGGTACTTAAACCCACCAGCATTCACAGTTCTTAAACCAATCAACCTTGACATATAATCCATGCAAAGGACAAACAAATAGGGAGACTGGGATCTCCCTGCCTAAGACCTTGCTTACCAGGCATGTTACCTTCCAAACTGCCATTAATACAGAAAGAAAAGCTAGCACTACTAACACAAATCATGATCAAGGAGACAAACCAAGCATCAAACCCATAACCAAGTAAAACATCCTTCAAGAAAGACCAGTTGATGGTATCATAGGCTTTACACAAATCAATATTAATCATGCTTCTATGAGACACATTCTTCTTATTATAACCCCTAACCAACTCTTGAGTCAAGAAAACATTCTGAAAAAGATCTCTCCCAGTAATGAAAGCATTCTGACAATTAGTAATCAAACTAGGCAGAATAGTTCTTATCCGATTGGCCAACACTTTAGTCAGAATCTTATACAAAATATTACAGCAAGCAATGGGACGAAAATCAGTGATAGAACAAGCATTCACAGTCTTATGAATTAAACACACAGAAGTACAATTTACCTGTTTAAGCAGCTTCCATTAATTTTGAAACTCAACTACAGCCTCCCAGATGAGCTTACCTGTGATATGCCAACTCTTCTCATAATAACAAGCATTCAGCCATCTGGGCCTGGACTGTTGTTATCATTCATACTAAACAAAGCAACCTTAACTTCCTCCATAGTAATCTGTCATCTTAACATCTCATTCAAATCATCAGTAACTCTGGGCCCTTGACTAAATACTTCCTCCTTAACCTGTTCAACCTGCCTCTCTGTACCAAAAAGACACTTATAGAAATCAAGAATATGAGAAATAATAGCTTGACTGGTATCTAAAGTGTTACCATTACTATCAATCAACAAATGTATGTTATTTTGTTTCCTCCTAGCCTTAATTCTTTGGAAAAATAGCCTGGAACAAGAGTCCCCCTCTCCTAGCCAGTCAGTTTTGGCCTGCTGCTTTAGTTGGTTCACAAGAAGATCTTGCACCTCAATATACTCAACTTTCTTGGTAACAATTTCTACCTGGATCCCAGGAATACCAGGGTCATTCAGATGCTTCTCCTACAACATATTCAGGTCCTCAAGCTTCCTAGTAACTCTTTTTTCAAGATCTTGGTACTTCCTACTATTGAGTCTCTTCAACTTGTCCTTAACAATCTTGTTTTTCTGAACTAATTGGAACATCTTGCAGCCAGTAATAGGCACACTCCAGGCTTCCTTAACAATATCCCCAAAACTAGCATCCTGAGCCCATAAATTCTTAAACCTGAAAGGAATCCTTCTTTTGGCATGATCCTCAAAAACTCTAATCAAACTAGGTGCATGATCTGACATCCCTGGAGACTGAAACTGGACCACTGAATCTCTATTGACATGGTACCAATCTTGATTCACTACAACTCTGTCAAGCTTGCAAAAAAGTGTGTGAGTTCCCCCAAGTGAAAACAGGACCCACATATCTATGATCCTGAAGACCAGTAGAATCAAAAAACTTCTGAAGCTCATCACCAACCATAACTAAAGCCATAGATTCACTCCACTTTTCCTCAGAGTTGAGAACAACATTAAAGTCCCCTGCTAGCATCCAAGGAGCTTTCATACAACTACTAATACCGACTAAATCTTTCCACAACTGAGCCCTTCTATCCATGAAGTTATGAGCATAAATGAAAGTGACAAAACCCCTCCACTTCTTGTTCCTTGTGCACACACTACAATGAATGTACTGATTTGATTTGCTCAGAACATCTAGCTGAACCATCTCCTTTTTCCAAATGACCATTATTCTACAATTTTTTTCCATCTCTATATTACTTTCTATCTCCCAATGAAGCTGAAACGTTTTCTTTATTTTCTCAAAGTTTTCACTTCTCAACCTAGTTTCAAGTAAGGCACCAACATGAACATTATTTCTATCTAAAAAGGCCCTAACACCCTCCTGCTTGAGGGGATCATTCAGACCCCTCAAGTTCCAAGCACTTATATTGAGACTATCCATTGGGGATAACCCCATGTGTAGTCTTCCTCACTCTCTGGGTATCACCTCTACCCCTTCCTGCATTCAAATGTTGATTCTCAATTCTCTTGGAGGTTCTCCTACGATTATCTACTTCAACCCACTCCTCATCTTGTTGTTCAGCATCTAAAGACCCAAACCTATTCCTAGTATTCACCCCTCTAGTAATCCCAGGGTCCCCCCTGCCTCTACCAATACGAGGAGCAGTAGAAGTACTTGCTTCAGACCTTGCTCTATTCAGCGAGGGTTCAGCCCCTGGCTCATGACTTTGCCTTGCCTCAACTTGCTTATGCTGATTCACCAAAGTGTGCTCAGGTCTCCTGTTCTCCTCAAGGTGCCTACCAGCATCCATAGTCACAATAACATCCTTATCTCCCACCATAGTCCTCTGAATCAATCTATCCTCAGCCCCTATATGCAGTTCCCCATTAGCAGATGAAGGAACACTCAACCCATTCTCCCTAGGTGAAGCCACAGGAGGATTAACTCTTTCCTCATTCCTATTCCCCAACTCTATCCCATTATCCTCTCCATTTTCCTGTTGTACCCATGATGTCCTCATCACTGTGCAGTTTCTGGCAAAATGTCCAAAACGGAAACATTTATAGCACTGACAAGGCCTGTGCTCATATACAATCTTCTGAGTAAACTCATTTCCTTTGGGATCCTTCAGCGTAACCTTGTCTATAAGTTTCTGTCCCGCCTGAAGCTCCACAAATACACGAGCATAGGCCAATCTATCTCTCCCAGCCATCAGTTTATCCATGTATACTGGTTTCCCTACCATACTGGCTATCCTCCCAATCATATCTGTAGACCAGAATTGCAGATCCAATTTAGGAAGTTGTATCCACACTGGATAGTCTCTCAGCTTCCCAGGGTCCAACTTCATCCCTGGCTCCCAACGCTTGAGAAGCAAGGGAAACATTCCCTTAACCATCCAAGGCCCTCCACCATAGATCTCCAACATCTCTGCCTCAGATTCAAACCTAAATACGAAAGTTCCATGTTCTACAACACGAATTTTAGGTTGCACAGACCATTGAGATGCAGTATATCTCTGTATAGCTTCATATGGCAACTTGACACCAATGACAGTACCAATCAAAGAAAATCTCCAAAAATCAACAGACTCATGGACATCATCATACGAAAACTCAAGTACCTCTCTATTCTCAGGCGGAAAGTAGGGCACAGATACTCCATTTTCAACCCGGCGGTTACCAGCAAAAAGCTCATTGTATCTCCGATTAGCCTGCGGCTGTTCGCGACCAGCATCCCCACGAAATTGATCTCCAGACGAAGCCCTAGGTGGCGGAGCACCGCCCTGTCCTCCATCATCCTCGTCGGCAAAAAGCCCCAAATCGTCATCCTCTTCCTCCACAAAATCGTCCTCCAATCGATTGTCCGGACCATTCATCTCTTCCAATTCCTCCGCCACTTGATTCGCGACTACTACTCGCCTCTTCGTCATGTAGAAAACGACGGAAATCGCCGGAAAGTGACGTCACTAGCCAATACACACACTAAGCGTATTTTCGCCCCTAGTAGAGAGCGTTTTTTTAGCATGTATTATTTTACTTTTCTTCCCTTTTATTTTCTCTACATATTAATTTAAAATCCAATTTCAAATTAACTTCTCCATGTTATTAATTAATATTGATCCAATCAATATCCAATTAACATCTCACTGGACTAGTAACAACCGTATTGTGTGACCCATAGAGCCTCATAGCGAATATCACTGAAGATCCAACTTCAGAGTTCCATAAGATTCCTAATCGTTCTTATAGACAATGTATTCCAATGAGGACGTTTGCTGAAGGAATGCAAAGCCACATGTCGATAAGGTATGTAGTGATAATGTCCCTTCATTTCACGGATAACTTTTATTGAGCCGCGACCATGGTTTAAGTGTCTGATCTTGGTGACTCAATTGTTCTCACTCTATTAGATGATTTCATGCACATGTTTCAAACCAGTATTGAACATTCCATTTGCACCGGCCGATGAGTTAACAAATCATACTAACAATGAGAGCTGAAATCCTCCCATAGTATATTAGCTATTCATGGGGAATGAATCCCGACGACGCAACTACCCAATGACATACACTTTCATAGCATACCCAACTATAAATGTATCTACCATCAATAATGGTGCAAGCATTGTCTATAATCTAAGTTATGATACTAGATGTATATCATTGGCAATGCCCTCAAGTCTAAGGATTTATCACAACCTTACCACCACTACTTCCATAGACACTTTGAAATAGCTTCAAAACCCAGATGGTTTCGTGGTCGGGTACTGCCAATCACTTCCATAACTGACAATGTTCCCATCATGGGTAATCCATATTACCTCATAGTTGTGGGAACAACTACATCCTCTAAGGATATGATGCAAGCCACATTCTGGTCTTAGCATATCCAACGCTCTCCGTGTAACCAGGGGATCTTTGATCAGCGGCGGGTTTAGAACCATAAGAGTTATGTCCAATAAGCTCCCACTAGCTTTATCGACCTCTTATGTTCTTGGAGCAACATTAAATAATAATAGACAAACAGATTATATAAATAATGAATGTGTTGCCATAAATAAAGATTATACTATTCGCTGAATAAAATAATACATACTAAAATGTGATCCTAAAGCATATATCGTCCTATATCCAGATTGTCTCTAGGACATATATCTTTCACCATATGCAACATCTTCAAAGGTCTTGTTGTAGACTGGACTACCTTACTAGCAAGGTGTTTGCTTCCGATATTGGCAGCTTGAACAAACACCTTCCTTCTTGTAAGTAGGCTTAGGTAGACCAATCACAAGTTCTTTCTTAGACAAGTTATTCAGTGTCTTAAAGTTGAGATGACTTGTCCTTTTGTGCCAAAACCATGCTTGTTCAGTAAGACTAGGTGTAGACACAAGACATCTTTCTACAGTTATTGAATTCCAATCAACCTCATAAAGGCTTCTTTTCCTTACAGCAACCAAGACAACTTTGTTTGACTTGTGATCAATCGGTCTACAATCATTGCTTTTAATCTCAATGAAATAACCCTTATTAGCAAACTGACTCATGCTAAACAGATTGAATTTAAGGTCTTGTACATGAAGTACACCTTCTATGGTTAAACAACCAATCTTCAGATCTCCCAAACCCAAGGTAGGATTTAGTTCACCACCTGCAAATCAAATTGTAGGCCCATTATTGCAGGGCTTGTAGTTAATCAGATTTGCTTTGTCGCCTGTCATATGCTTCCCACAACCACTGTCAAAGTGCCAAATTTCTTTGTTTGCTTCTTTGGCTGGAGTCTGCACAATCAAGTTGAACAAGTTAGTTTTCCATTACAGGAAAATGATCAACATGTTCAAGAATACGACTAGTGGGAACCCAAGTTGGAATCCTTGCAGATTCTACTTGTTTTCTTGATGAGAAAATAGAAAGCATTTGACCAAATGATGGTTGAACATTGTTAACAATGTCAATTCTCATTGGTGGTGTTCTTTTCAGAACACTTCTAGGCACAAAATGCTTTTCAGCAACTCTCTTCTGCTTACGTGCCTTTGTCCTTCTAGTTCTAGCATTTTCAAAGCTCATAACTTTGCTTGGTTTGGTTTTCCTTTGTTCCTTGAAGTACTTCTGCTGAGTCTGCTTATACTCATGAGACAGTTGGTTTATTTGACTTTTGAAATCAAGTTCCTTTTTTAGAGTATGCTGACATCTTTGTTTAGCAACCTTACTTGATTCAGGTTTATCAGCAGATGACTTGTTGCGTCTTTCAGCAACCTCATCAGACTTCTTTCCAAGCCTCTACTTTTCAGCAGGCACCTTCTGCTTTTCTGCAAAACGTTTGCTTTTAGGAACAAGGTTCTTGTTGTGGTTTTCAGCAAATGGGGCTTTCTTATGACAATTGCATCTTTCAACAACGTTAGTCTTGCCAATTGGATACACTTTAGCATCATGATACTCAGAAGGTCGAACAAAGTTCTTTGGTGGAGCATTCCCCTTTTTTAGGAGAGTAACATGATTTTGATCATATTTTTCTCCAAGACCTTCCTTGTGAGTACCTTTCTTCAGGTATGATTGCAACTCAACCACTGAACTACTGGCATTAGCATAAGAACGAAAGATGATCTCTTTCTTTATAAACTCTCTATTTTCAGCAAGCAGTGTCAGAATTGTTGCCTTATACTCAGACAACTCATCATACATGGCAGAGTTTTCATCAGTCACCTTTGTAAGAAGAGTTATGAGTTGCATAAGATCAGCAACCTTGGCCTCATATTCAATTCTCAGCAGGTTATACTTTTTAGTAACATGTTTTGTCATGTTTTTAGCAAGCTGAAGTTTATCATGATTTTCAGACAGAGCATTTTCAAATCGATCAAGCTCTCCTTGTACCAGCATTAAATCATCAATGCCGTCATCAGTCTCATATCCAGATGGTGAAGAGTTTACCTGTTCAGAAACCAAACAGAATTCTTCATCAGACATGTCTTCAATGGCGATACCACAAACTTCCTTGATGAAATCATTAATCGGTGTGGATTCATCGACATCTGAGTCAGAATTACTGCTTTCTGAACTTGTCTCAAGGCAGAGTGCATCAAGCTTTATATGCAGCTTCTTCTTCTCCTCTGCGATCTTAGCTTGAATTTTCTTCTTTTGTCTCCAGACTTGCTTTTCAGCAAGGGACAGTCTCTCTTGAAATGACCTGGTTTCTGACAATCGAAACAAAGATCATTTCCAACTGCTGAAGTGTCAGAAGATTGTTGAGCTTGCTAGTTCAGCGAGCTAGAATTTGCCTTGTACTTGTGGTAATTACTCCCGAGATGCTTTTTCAGCGTCTCTTTTGCTTTTCTTCTTTCAATCTCCTTGCTGACAAACTTCTTCATGTTCCTCACAACAAGAGAATTTTCATCAGCAGAGGAAGAGTCTTACTTCTTTTCAGAAGGAATAGCTTTGGATGCCAAAGCTACATTCTGCAATTTTTCAGCAGAAGGACTTTCTCTCTGCTTTGTCTCATAGTTGACAGCAGCCAAGTGAGAGAACAGCTCAGTAGGTGAGATGTTGGGAACACATTGGTTGTAGTAGACATTCTGTGTATGCACCCATTGTTGGTTGAGACCTCGAATGATGGTTTTCACCTTTTCAGCATCAGAATATCTACTACCTTCACCAAGTGCAGCCATCTCACTGATAAAGGTAGTGAATCTGAAATCTAGTTCTTCCAAAGTCTCAGTGGGACCTTGCTTGAAGTTCTGAAACCTAAGCTTCAGCACTTCCAGCTTGTTCTCCTTAGTCTTTTCAGAACCAGCACACAGATCTTGTACCATCTTCCATGCTTCCTTAGCTGTCTTAGCACCCCATAGCTTGCATTGTATGGAATTTGGAGTAGAACGGGTGATGATGTTCCTGGCTTGTCCATCAAGTCGAAACCTCTTGGCTTCTTCAAAAGTCCATTCATTCTTGTCCTTAGGCTTCCTTACAACTACACACTCATTCTTTTCTTCCTAAGTGGCAGTTGCAACATTATCCCTTGGATAAAAGTTACTGGAGACCTCTATCTTGAAGGGACCATCATTAATGACAGTCACCATTTCATCACTGATAGCTTCCAGATGAAGCATCATGTTGTTCCTCCATTTCTCATAATTCTCTGGCTTCAGAGTGGGAGCATCACCTAGATGAGACATCCTGAAAACACTAGACAAGACAAATCAAATGCAACAGGAAAAATACTTCACAAACAGAGCACTTAAAGGGGATCAAGGTTCAGCACTGAAGGTCTTAAGAACCTCCTACTCTGATACCACTTGTTGGTCCCTTAGACAACAAGGTTAAAGACTAGAGGGGGGTGAATAGTCTTTAAAAACTTTTTGTGTCTAAACAGCTTTCTCAGCAAACACTAGCGGAAATCTTAAACAGTCAGAGTAGCGGAAGTCTTTAAGTTAAGTACTCAGTTAAGCAGATAATCAGCAAGAGCCGATAAACAGTAAACAGATAGCTCACTAAAAGTAAATGCAGGAAGTAAAAACACACAGTTTATAGTGGTATCTGAAGGTGGTGTAATCCTTCAACTAATCCACTTCGCCCAGTCGTGGACTTAAATTCACTAAGATAGAAGATGAAGTTCCTTAAAAATCCTATCTAGTAATCCCATAACAGAGGTCTCAGCAACACAACTTCCCAAGTTGCTTGCTTCACTCCAAACAGGGTTTTCTTTACAGACCAGTAAAGTAGGTTCCCCCTAACTACAATAACACTCCTTTGGAGAGAGTGTGTTTGAGTATGGTTCTGAGTGAATAATTTACTTTTCAATAAATTCAATTAGCAGGAGAATACAACTGTAATGCTTGTTCAGCAAGCAGTTGGAGGATTCTAGGTTTAAGACTTTACCAGTTCAAGAGAAAGAAAACACTTGTGTGAACAAGGATTCTACTCTTTCACAAGTAGCATGGAAAAAGCAAGCTTCAGTCTTTGAAGGTTATCAGAGCAAATTAGGAAGATCATATATCACTTGTAGTAGTCACAATGCTTTTAAAACGATGATCTTCTTCTTGCTCTAAGTCTTCCTTTTATAGTGAAAAATCAGTCCGTTTGAATTTCAAATTCAAACTTTGAATTCACTGTCTTGATTGTACTATTCTGTTGCAAAAAGTTTGTCTTCTTCTTCTTTTCTTCATAACGGCTTTCTGCAGCATTAAATGCACAGTACTACTATCTATCAGTAGGGAATCCTTTACTTGTTCAGTAAGGGTCACAGACTGATATCAGCAAGAGTATGTTGCTCTTTCAACAACCAACTCTATCTGCTGAGATTTCAGCAATTGACCTGTATATCAGCAAGGTAGTAAAGTCAACCTACTCTGTCATATAGATTTTTCACTTGACTATTACCACTTGCTGAAAGGCCAATGCTTTCTTCAGCAAGAATCAAATTCCTTCAGTAACCTATTGCAGAATTTACTTGAGTCTTCAGTCTTCGTAGTCTTCTTCTGCTAAGTCACTAGGCACCTCAATAAATTGTTTACACTACAAGTACATCATCCACAACCTAATGCAAATACTAGGAATTAAAACTAATAGTCCTGCTAAAACTTTCCTCTTGTACAAGTGTCCTTCTAACATTTTTCCGATGGACTTAAGAGTACTAATTTATGGACTAATCCTAATTTAGTCTTAATGGAATTGCTCATCAAAATGACAAGTTTCCTAACAGGTATGCAAACCAACTTCTCAGGAATATATCAAATCCCATCAATCCTGCCCCTTCCACTCAGTATCACACATCAAGAGCTGAAGCACTCTTGGAACACAGAAACTAGTTGCTTCAAGAAAATGAAGACATGTTTAAACAAGGTCAACCAGATTTCAATGAGACATTGCAGCTATTGCTGAGAAGAACTGTTGATATTTCTACAACACAGTTTGATCTAAGTCTGAGGTATCAGCATGATGTTTCTATAGCTGAAACAACCTCTAAGCAATATGCAGATATTTTAGATGCATTTGGTGGCTTCAAAAGAGATGTGAATGACTCTTTGGGATTGCAGACTGGTCAATACAACAATGTTCAAAGACAAGTCAAGGAACTGTTGCATGAAAAGACAACTATAGACAAGTCAAGGAACTGTTGCATGAAACACTACAAGAATTGACCGATATAGCGACGGACTTTGCGACGGATGCCACCCGTCGCCGAATTTAACGACGGATCGGTCATTTGGAGACGTATGGCCAAGAACGCGAACTTAAACCCTTAATTCGTTAAACTGTAGCGACGGATGTTTCAATTTGCCGCTAAATTTAGCGACGTTTGAACCCACCCGTCTTTGATTCGTTGACCGAGACATTATAAAAAAAAAAGAAAAAATAAAACTTGGCGACGGATGGCTTATCCGTCGCCAAGCTTTTCATACATACGGGTTTCAGATCCAGAAACCACATTCAACCATTCTCCTCCTCTCCCTCTCGTTTTCTCCTC
>JAQRGC012316714.1:0-25181 GCA_028659135.1 Plantago lanceolata | reverse complement strand
TATATTTTCATTTATTTCTTTTTATATATAATTGTTGCCTATCGATGGTGTGTAAAAGGTTTTTTCTAGTTAAAATGTAATACAGATATATATGTACAAATGAAAACATGAGTCTAGGTACGTTTGTGCAAAAATTAAAGTTTAGATACATATGTGTCAAAATTTATAAAGTTGATGTATATTTAAACTTTTAACTCAAAAGTTTACTACTCCTATTATCTTCTTTTCTCACTCCTCATGCTTCTTTACATTAAAACTTATAGAGTATGAATATGGTCGAATGGTTATAGAATACAAAGTTGAATAAAAAAGGGTCTCGGTACACAAATAGGCTCGGTGTCTCCAGAGATGACGAGGAAATACACAAGTCATAGAAAGAGGACAACAAATCAACAACTATGGCAAGGTATATATATGTCCTCGGTCTTGAACTTCCTGTTTTGCTGGCTAGGTCATTGTTGGAGAATCGTACCAGAATCGAATCGTGATTAGTGGTTCGAACCGTGAAACTGAGAACTAGTAGTATTAGTGTACCCAAGATTGCAAGTGTTCAAAAATTATATCTATCCTTCCACCTGGTATAGAGATGCTCTTTGACTCATTGTAACTGACTTCTTCCACCTGGTAGAGCTATGATCCTTAATTGGCAAAGAAACAAAAACCTTGAAAGTGTTCAAAATGTATACGCAAAGGAACCATAACTTTGCTCAATATCCATACTTATGTAGGTTCTTGATAGCACTTTCATAACATCAATTATGTATCGTATTTGCTAATTGTGCCTTTATGTGCAAGTTACTCCTCATTAAAGGACTAATCATACTCATTAAACCACTAATCTGAGTCGAGAACAACCAATGCTTCATAGTTCATTGGAGAGGGCTCCTTTTTTCCCAATCATGTTCATTTCATTCGCAAATCACCTTTTACCAAATACACAAACACCTCATCAATCAATTCAACGACTGAACTTTAAGCGGTGAATATCGAGTTTCAAAAACATTTTAAAATGGTGCATGTGGGACATTTGGCAGCCAATGACCTAAATAATCTATCCCTACTCATCCCACATCCTCTAATCTTATGTAATGAGAGGGACCCAAAACTCAGATTTTTTTTTCTCCTGTGTTTTTGCTCCATTCCTCACTTACTTCAGTCCACATCCACACCTGACACCACACAAGCAACTAAAGTTTTTTGGTTGTATTTATTTTTCAGCTCCACTACTTTTATAAAACTCCATTAAAACCCACCATTTTTTTCTATATAAGCAACAACATTATAATACTGCACCTTTGTCCTGAGCAGATAATGATTCCTTTCTAACAGATTTTGCTCATCTTCTTTACACTACCTCATACATTTCCATTCTTGCTCATTTTCTTTCCTCACTTCACTCACTCCAATCCTGACTGAAACCGGAAAGAAAATTCGCGAAAAGAAGAATCAAGAATTGATAGCTTAACTTCCGGTTTCGACTTTTAAAAGATAAGTTCTCGAGTTTCGAGAAAGAAGACATCAAACCAATCATCATGCCTTCATTAGTCTGCCCCTGCACCATTCTGTTATTATCCACTCTGATACTTCACATTTTCCAAAGCCAAGGTAAGTTGCAATTTCACCTGAATGAAATCTTTATTGACACTTGTGTATCATCATATTCATATTCATTTGTTATATTATACCAGGATATTATTTACTATCTGGTACATGATATAGCACAGAATAAACCATTCATTTCTATCGTTTTATCATGATGTTGATTTCTAAAGTATAATGCTGCATAATTGTATAGGTGCAACATTTACATTCGTAAACAAGTGTTCGCAGACGGTCTGGCCGGGCATCCTTGGCAGCCCACCACTAGACACGACCGGATTCCAGCTCACGAAAGGAGGCTCCCGCGCTTTCCAAGCGCCATCCGGATGGTCCGGCCGGTTCTGGGGTCGAACCGGTTGCAACTTTGACGAGTCCGGCCAAGGCTCCTGCACAACCGGAGATTGCGGTTCAGGCACACTAGAATGCAATGGAGCTGGAACTACTGCTGCAACGTTAGCTGAGTTCACACTCGGCTCTGGTTCAATGGACTTCTATGACGTCAGCCTAGTAGATGGATATAATTTGCCTGTTCTGGTGGATGTGAAAGGCGGGACCGGTCAGTGTTCGGCTACGGGTTGTGTTGAGGATCTAAACAAGCAGTGTCCGTCGGAATTGAAGACGGAGGGTGGCGGTGCGTGTCGTAGCGCGTGTGATGCGTTTGGTACACCGGAGTATTGTTGCAAAGGGGATTACGGTTCGCCTGCAACGTGTAAACCGTCGGCTTATTCGCAGGTGTTTAAGAGCGCATGTCCGAAATCGTATAGCTACGCGTATGATGATGGGACTAGCACCTTCACTTGCACTGGAGCTGATTATGTTATCATGTTTTGCCCTTCTGCATCCGGCAGGTACAGGCGTACAGCTACACAATGCACACTGTACAACATTAACCGTTTCACTATACTATTTCACTCAGTTCCGTTGGATTGTATACGTTACTAATTTATCAATACTATTGCAGCCAAAAAGCAGCAAAGCCGGATAATGATACAGCAAACGGGTCGAATTCAGGGACTGGGTCGGATTCAGGGTCAGGGGATGTGCAGGCTGTAATGGCAGATGGGACATGGTTAGCAAACTTGGCTACCGGTAGCGCACCAAAAACGTACCAGACTGGAAGCACTGTTCTCATCATGGCATTCGTAGTTGGGATTGTACATTTAGCTGTTGTAGTGGTACCGTTGGGATTATGATTGTAATAGATTTTTTCTCTGTGCAGTTATGAATGTTTTCAATGAGGTTAAATCATCATATCATATCATACAGAAAACGTTACAAAAGCTTGAAATATGACTATATATATGACTATGAGGTACCCTGCTTGTCTTATTACTCCGGTATAGGTTCAAATCTCACGGGGACCGAATTCATTAGGGTGACTATTAGAGGTGGGGTTCACATTTGTTCTTAGCTTGAAGCAAGAGGATCAAAGGGTATATTTCATGCTAGATATCTCGAAGAAAATTACATGTGGAGTTCACTATTATGTATCTTATGAGTGCATTATACTTAAAGAGTAGCATCTCATAAAGATAAAAGATATACGAGTAGTGAAACTTAATGAGCCAATGATGAAGAGACAATTTTCTTAGTGTAATGATTGCTTGAAGAGAAGTGGTGTTGGTGTAATGGTGTGGACGTAAGTGAAATGTTGTAATGGTCTTGATACGAGATGATTAGTGTTAATTACGTCCAGGAGAAAGGTTTAAAGATAAGATTCTTAAACTTTTTTTTCTTCTTAATAATAATATCTGAAACAGATGATGGGCATGGAGATATTTTAGGCCAGTGGGTCACCATGTTTCTAGCAAGCACTTTGGAGAGAATATAGTTTGTACGCATTAATCACATTGTTACAGGATTTGCATTTTACTGCACAAGAAGAGAAAAAAAAAAAAAATACTGCTGTTCCTACTCTCTCCCGTTCAATTCCATACGTCTAAAAGAAGTCGGTTTTACAAGTATTAATAAAGGAATGTACTATGTCTTCATTACTCTAGTGGTAGAATCGACTAATAGAGTTCAATGGCAGATGGAAATGTAAACATATAAAATTCAATAGGACGGGAGTAGTATTAAGCAGTAGAAACACATACACAGATATGCACAAAGTAATATTGTTCTTATCTCTGTTTTTTGACAAAATGCACACACTATCATACATCATCTTGCAGATCTTTCCCAATTTGATTGTTTCACAGAAAAGTATGCTAACTTATTCTTTGTCAAAAAGAAGATGAGGAATCCAATACCCTATCAAAAGTTTCAGCCAACATGTTTCACCAGTTCTTACCTAACTCAGCTAACCAAATCCCAGAAAAGATGGATAGAGTGGTATGTATAATAATAGTCTTAACATCAAGCATTAACCATTTAACCCAACCAACAATTTCCTTTTCTGACTGATGTCCGAAAACGCATCAAAGAAGGGGGTGGCGACTCGAAGAGAAGTGGTCGTTCTAAGCTCCCTTAGGTTTATAGTAGTATCTACTATATGAGTGGCAGTGATATGAATAACATGTGATTAAAAAAAAATTTGCTAGTCAACGTGTAATACTGACCATTAAAGGGTAACAGTGATCTGGCTCGTAGTTAGGCCAGGAGTCATCTCCATCGATGAATTTTTTATGGCGGCTCCAAATTTCAGTGTCATAAATCTCAGTTATGGTGTAGTGAAGGCCACTATCCTTGAATTCCATGAGAAATTTGTCCAACGAATCACCTCTTTTGGGGCTGAAAAGTATGGCTTTGGAGGGACCATCCTCTTTTAGCAAGCATCTGATTGTTCGAGCAAGACCTTTGTGGAATTCTTTGAAGAAAGTACTGCACAATGAAAGTTAAGTCAAAACAACTGGACTTGATTTATTAGATAGGCAAATATGCTTTGTGAGATGTGATTTGCATGTGCGGAAGCTAATGCTGCTGCTTGAATACTTTTAGAAGATTTATAATGATTGGTGGACGCTAATAAGACACCCGAGAATATCGGCTCCCTAGTTTATACCCTTAACAATGACTAGTCTCAGGTAGATGACCACCAAATCCATACGCGGATTACAAAGATAGCACATGGCCGCCAACTTGCAAGTTCCTACTTGCTATTGTACATTGCACGGCCACGTGCTTTCATTAAGTTTGCATCAAAACCTCGTTACTGGATTTAGAATGTTTTTGTGCAAAAGAGGTTTTCAAATTCAGATAGAATTTGATTTTGGGGCAGAGTTTTTTAACACACTATTTTGGCAATGACAAAAACACATGTAGACCTGGCACAATTTACACTTTTGCATATAACAAGAACAGAGATGGAAAGCCAAGGCTGATCTATATAATTTACATGTACAGCCGGAAAAAAGCTAGCTAGACACGAGGTTCCAGGTACTTGTTGAACTACTAGTGAAGTACTTATTTTCTTAAAAACTCTGTACTAAACTATCATGTATATAAAGAAAAGAAAAAACTATATCTTGTGGTAGTAATCAGTTTAAATGTTATACTCAGTTGCAGATTCGCATGATATGAAAACTGCATCCACATAATATAAATGAATTGGCTTCAATTGCATCAAAAAAGCAAATGCGGAAGAAAAAAACTGAAGTGTGTAGCATATGGTAGTCAATTACCAGTCACTTGCAACAATGACATCAAAGATACCAGATATTTCTGAGACATCAAGCTGATCCCAGTGTAGCATCATTGACGTCACCTTTGTACCACCAAACAAAGCAGAATTTGTACAAATATTATGCTGTGTATCTGGCCAAGAAATCAATTTAGAAAGGAATTCATGAAACATGAGTAGCTGAAGTAAATGAAGGAAATCCGTATTCCGTTCAATATTGCCAATGAGGTTGAAATTATAAAACAAAAAAAAAAAAAAAAAACATTTGCCCTTTACACATCTGTGTAAAAGTCTGCAAGGACTAACTTTTGACGGGGTGTAAATCAATACTTATTATGATGGCATAAGCTTCTCACTCAATAAGCAAATAACATGCTCTTTATTGCAGCAAGATCCAAGAGAAGTTACCTACTGGCCAATTAAACAATGAATAGAAAAGTAATTGACACGTAAAACATGACAATGAACTTTTTTTGCCACCATCTGAAATCTGAACAATATCAAGTCAAAGAAGGATACAGTCAACTACTTGTGGATTTCCATCTGATATGACAACTTCCAACGCCTCTGTGATCATTGCGATAACTAAGCCAGCTAACCCATAGCCTGATCCAAGTTCAATTACTCTTTTATTCCTGGAACCATTGACATATAATGAACAATAGAATACGATTGACAAATACAGAGAATCGCGAGATTATAACAAACCTGAAGATATCAGGATGTGATATAGAATAATAAGCAAGAATATCCTCCGAAGGCCACTGACCTGTTGAAAAAGAAAGCCAAGAATATAAGAATTCAATAGTAACATGTTTCAATAACTATATAATCTACTTCCTGTTTGCTAAGCCTAAGAATAAAGGAAATATGATTTTGTAAATCTCAGAAAAGATCCATCTTATAGTATTACAAATGAGAAGTTTTTCTCATAGGTAAACCACTGATAAATTCCTCAGTTTGAAGTCCACAACTTGTCTTGAATGGTGCAGAATCTCATTGATACGTAAACCGCAAACATTGGCTTACAGAATAGTTTTAGCTTCATATAAAGCTAGTGTTAGACTATTAGAGGTCACCAGTAGTATTACATTCTACACTACAAGAACATGTAGATCGGTTTGCTAATAAAGTTAATGAGTAAGCACAGAACTTTCTGCCACTGAGCTCTGGCAATGTACACCACTAGCAGGGCAACATCAGATATTCTGATTAAGATGTAGATCAGAGGTGTTAAGAATTGAACCAGATACATAGCAAATGCGCTGTAAAACAGTTCCTGCAGCTCAATCCTTCTCAGTTTAAAACTTACAGGAAATCGCCGATTACAATAACTAACAAGCTACATCTTCGAGAAGATATAAGAATTAGGCTGTAATTCTTACTCGTGCATGTTAATACTTGATGGAAAGTGTAACTGCTCTCATAAAAGGCAAGATAACCACACAAAGACCTCATAAACATTAATGAGTGAGAGGCAAATACCATAACAATAAGTCATGACGACATTTCAAAATGTCCTGAGTCCTGACTATAAACTTTTTCAGTAATGTTCAAATTTCAATCAAAATACATTTTGCAAGAAGTAAACAAGTTTAAATTATTATTTTTATGTTTTTCTTGAAATAATTGCATGGACAGATTTTTAAGAGTATACAGTTACTGCAACAAGCTGAAAACTGTAAAATGGTTTTAGATGTGCCATAAATGGGTGTCCTGTTCCAAGGAAGATGTTGAATACAACGACAGTATCTTTTAGAAGCATAGATATTTGAAGACAAACAAGTTAGACGAGATGTAACCCATTATCTCAGAGAAGTGGATATCATCTGAATTGTAAGACAAATCAAACTGCTAGATCAAGTGGCGGAAATATAAGAAGCTGAAATCATTAAAAGTAATAAAATAATATGTTACACTTACACACGAGTCCTGTGTTGTCAATGTCATATCTATTGCAGATTTCGAAATCATTGAGGCTTGCGCTATCCTCCAGTCTTTGACTGCATTGGGTTTTAAATATTAGCAGATGAAACCTTTCAACTGAAACTCTATGTAAGTATTTAAAACAACAGAACCAAAATCTACTACAAAATATGACTTGCATGATACAGTGTATAAAGAAAAGCTGTCTTTGATATTTCAATTCCCTCTTCTATGCGTAGGCATTTTCTTTGTAAAGGTAATTATCATCGTGTGAAAAATGCAAAGGCAATGATCATCTTTCAAAAAATGCAAAGGTAATGCTCATCTTGCGAAAAATGCAAAGGTAATGTAAGGGTAATGCTCATCTTGCGCAAATGTAAAGGTAATGCTCGTCTTGCGCAAAAATGTAGAGGTAAAGCTCGTCTTGCGCAAAAATGTAAATGTAACGCTCGTCTTGCGCAAAATGTAAAGGTAACACTCATCTTGCGCAAAATGCAAAAGTAATGCTCGTCTTGCGCAAAATGTAAAGGTAACTATCGTCTGGCGCAAAAATGTAAAGGTAATGTTTGTCTTGCAAAAAATGTAAAAGTAATATGCTCATCTTGTGCAAGTAGGTGAGTAAGCCAGGCCAAAACTCAAAATGATAAGATGAAACTACCAGTCTACCATGCTCGTCTTGCAAACGTTACCGAAACTAAGTAGTTTAACTAGTAACTAGCATGAACTCACCGTAGGAAAAGTTTGGGAGCATTAGGAAGTGGCAATGTATAACATACACAAGCATCGTTCTCTGATAAATGCTCTGAGTTTTCTGCTCTTAGTTCATCCACGGCGTGGGAAGGTATGAGATTGAACCCTAGTTTCCCTCTTCGAGATACTTGGTTCAAACGGGCATTTTCGCAAACACTTGCTGTGCATTAATTGCGCACATAAGATCATCAAAATTAGCGCAATCTATGCTTTAAAAACTGTAAGTGTATTGGGGAGTGAAATTACCGGAATCAGGCGGTGGTTTCTGGCGGCAAATGGCGCGGCGGAGAATTTTCCATCGGAGAGTTGACGGCGTCGGGTTGAGACGTGAGTCGCCAGGTTCCATAGGTGTGGTGGTGTTGACAGTTGACTGTGGGCTATTCAGAAGCTCAGTGATAACTGATACATTTGCATGTTTTCAAAAATATGAAATACACCCCCTAAACTCCCAAATTGAGCATTTCCACACCTAAACTTTCTTCGGGTGGGATCCCGCTGTTACGATTTTACATTATGATTATGTGAATTTGTGAACGTACGACATCCATACGTTCGAGAGTGAGATTTTGATGTTGAAATAGCTCATGAGCTAGGCAACTTACAAAAAAATGTAGTTATAGAACGTATGTGACTCTTACATGTTTGGATTATGTTGTTTCTTGAGTGGGGACACGTTCGAAATTCAAAGCTTAGGAGTGAGGAATTACATACATAGAGTTTGGAAGCTTGAGGTGCGTGTGGGGGTGAAACTCTGATGCTATCACGAATAACAACTATTAGAAATCTCACAATGTCCACCCCTAATTCCGCCCCTGACCTCGAATATATTTAAAAGTTAATATATAATTGTTGATGTAAAATAGTAGTGGTCTTTGTAATAAAATTTCAAAATCGTACTCATTTGAAAAAGTTTATATGGCCCTAGCGCAAGTAAATGCGCAACCATAATTTAATACTTTCTTCTAGCGTTGTTCTTTCCATTAAACCAAACTTATAAACCGGTCACAATGACTAAAATAATGTAACTTATTTACGTGTACTACCCTTGCACGTTTATATGGTCTACTAACACATAAAATGTTAAAGGGTGTTGCACAAAGAGGAACGCGAAGTTACATCAACATCAGATATGTAATTTTTATCATCAAAGGATATATACACACACACACACACGATATGTAACCATGGAGCTAACAACAGTTCAATCATGATTTCACTATATATATAGCTGCTAGCATGAAACCGGCTTTGAATTGTTCGGAAATTGGCACACATGTTCAACAGACCAATAGTTAGCGCGAAAACCATACACATTTAAACTTTAATGTACTTGACACAATCAGATTATATGCCATTGTAATCAAAGTTCAGCCTTCGGACTACACATCTTCTCATTACGAACCTCTCCAACACATGGCTTTTCGACTTCAACTTCAGTAAGAGGTGTCTTATGGACTGCAAACCCGTTCTCAGTCCACGCAAGGTGTCCCCCTCCCATGTTATATACATGCTTGAACCCCTGCAACGAGGTCACAAATTCATATATCAACCCGATTACCCGAACCACTAGCTGAGGTTGTATTAGGCTAATTATTGAATCCTTGTAAGAAATTTGTAGAAGACATACATACTTGACAAGACATGGAGGATAAGGATATGTTGTCCCAATGTTTGTCACTATGGTAAAAGGCTAAGGAAATGATGAAGCATGGTGGTTTTGTTTATGATGTTAAAGGTAAAGACAAACCATACTGATTTGGCGAGAATATGATGTTAAGTTATAATTGAGAGTTCACTGAAGTGAATGGACCTAATTTTAAAATAAACAAACTTGAATTGAAATGAATGTACTTGAACGTAACCTGAACATATATAGAACTTAAGTGAATTGAATTGTATCTTATACTCTACCACATTTCTTTTATCTCAATGCAAAATTTAGATCAAATTTAGACAATCATCATATTCATAGTTGATTTAATTAGGCCCTCCTAGATTTTCTATGCAAATTACTTGAATGAACTAAAAATAAATAACGAAACTGAATCTAAGGTGAAATTGACAGATCCTGAATACTCACCGCAGCAAGGAGATCAGTAGTTGCGTACAAGGACCTTACACCACTCTGGCAACCCTGCAATCAGTTCCCAAACCGCAAACAATTTTACCAATTACTCACTTTAATTTAACTTTCAAGTTAAGTATCAAGAGTAACAAATGCTTTAAATGGTCACACTAATAGTATAACTTAATTACCACGACAATATTATCTTCCTTGGCGCAAATGGACAACACCTGATCTATGAATTTCGGATTCTTCACTCTACCTGTACTCCAAACCAATAATTTACATGTTAACATCGAACTAATTAAACACAAATTGGAAGTGTAAAATTTAATCATTTATATTTATATTAATTATTCGTTAATTACATACCTTCGGGAGTATTAAACATGTATGGAACATTGAGGGAATTCTCCACATGACCATTCTTGAATTCGTCTTCGGTCCTATATAAACGTGGATTTTAATTAATCATGTTATATTGTTGAATGCTTTTCCTTTTGTAAAATGTAAAATTCTACTCTTTGCCACCTTATAACTTGAAATTCGACTATACCAACCTTATAACTACATTGATTACCTGACATCAAGATAGCGGTGAGCATGTTGGAGAAGGAGATTCTTGGCTTGATGAACATCAACAGTTGTAACCTCCTCATTATGGTTGAATTCTCCAGAACTGAGCAGAACAAATGAAGAAAAAACAAGAAAACAAACACACCAAAATGATGATGATGATACCATATTTAAAGAGAAGTATTGAAAATTGTTCGGTGAGTTTTAATAGTTGACCTGTTATCCAAGCTGCCCATGTTCCCTTTTATATACACACACAAAAGGAAAATTTTGATGTCGAATCAACTAGCTCTGTTGCTTGTTTTGCAGCAAACAGAGAAGATTATGGGTAGCTAGATAAACCAGGTGCAGGGAATTTGTGGGTTTTGAATGGTGTAGACTGTAGAATTGGAAAGTGGCGTCTTTCCATTTTATAATGCGGAAAATGGAAAAAGAAACCAGTAACACGTCATTCTATTCGGTTCCATTTAAACTTATTTAATTTGAATTTATATTTTAAATATTTTAATACACTTCAACTTCATTCAATTTAGTTTAAACTTTATTCAGTTCATTTTAATTTTAATTGTATTCAATTTAATTCATTTTATATTTTATATTTGTTTAGTTTAAATTTATATTTTAATACAGTTTAAAAACTCTAATCGAACCGAATACAATCTAACATCACTATTAAATAATAATTAAATACGTTGTTGAATATATGATTATAATAGTATGTATGGTGTTTGTTTTACAAATCGATTGATAAGGTTACTGAGGGTGGACCGGCAATTTGTATTGGGGCATTGTCAATGTGTCATCATCCAATGTTTATAATACTGAGTGATGATTAGGTGACACGCAGATTGCATTACTACTATTGGAGCAACTATATAACCTATACTTTACTCCAATGCATTAGGAACGTTTATGTGTATTTAAGGCATAACAATAGTATAAAATTTATTTAACAACTCATGAACCTTTGTCTCTCTAAGATATTGGAATGAATAGGGTTAACATCCAGTCCACAATCCACACACTCCGCACCAAGTTTTAAATTTCATTGGATACCAAGTTTCTATAACGTATAAACTTGCTCAAATTTACATATTTTGCAACATTTTAGTGTGTAATGTACTCCCTCCGTCCCGCCACAAATGTGGCATTTCTTTTTACGCACAAATTTTAAGAAAGCTAATAAGATATATAAATATAGTACAAGTGGGGTAAAAAGTGGGAATAAAATATAAGAATGTAGTACAAGTGGGTAGGAATAGAGTAAGAGGAAAGTTAGTGGGAATATAAAATAAATATAAACTTTGCCAAAAATGGAATGACACATTTGTAATGGGACGCCTAAAATGGCAAAATGACACATTTCTAGCGGGACGGAGGGAGTACGGTATAAGTGGTAGTAGTATATATGGTTGATGTGGGGCCAATCTCGTGGTATTCCGGAGCGCGAATTGGAGATGAATAGATCGCGTACTAAGTGTATGACTTCGAAGGTAACCTGAAGAAAATGAAACAAGGGGAGGGGGGGTGATTCGGTTTGACCGGCTTGCTCGAAGGTCAAGCCGGATTATGACTTTCACAGACTCGAGACCGGGAAGTATTCGAGGTTAAGATAATGTAATGAATAGTGAATGATTGATTACCCGTAAGTAAAATTTGGGCTCTCCCTATATAATAAATGCTCCTCGTGTACGGACTTGATCTTGTAACGTCACGTGTGAGTCGGTTACTGTTCAACGGCCCAGATCTAAGCCTGCTTAACCTTGATGGGCCTTTAGTGGACTTGGCACAATCTTCTTTGTATCCAGACAAGGGCAATCTTGTAAATCAGCCCATCGCTAGATCTTTCTTTCTTATTCCAGAAGTACTCTCCAGCGAGATTCATCTTGAGCTCGCAGGTATGCTCGTCAAGTCATACTCATCTCGAAGGGCGTTCGACCCTAATTCGTATTAGTTCTTTCCTCGACTTGGAGACATATTTTCACCCTATCATATGTCCCCCTAGTTTCAAAGTATCTTAGAAGTAGATAGTTATGAAACTAGTCCTCGGTGAAAATAAATTTCCTCCAAAAAGTAAAATTCTTCTCGTGTGCCCTCTTCTCTCCCCCCCTCCTTTTTGTGGTCTGATGTCTCGTTCGAAGGGAAATCAGGTCACAAAAAGGAGTATTTATACTTGAGAGCACATTTGAAAAAATTTGCTTCTCGGGAGGAATTTTCCGTCGACCGTTCGTTGATGCTCTCGTGCTCAGTGGGCCCTCTGTTTATACAGTGCCTATGAAATATAAGCTTTCTTTCAAATGTATCGTCATCCTTCCTTAGTTCAGAGGTAAATGGTGGGGTCCGCCACATTCTCTGGTCATAAATGTGCCTTGGGGGCATAGTAGTAAAAACCACACCCACGATCTCCCCTTTAAGATCCTTGCACGCCACGTGTCTTGATCTAACGGTCGGATTCAAAACCCCAATTGGTGTGACGTTTCGCATTCCCCAACGTATCCTCATATAAATAGAAAATTCCAAGTAATTTCACATTATCACTTTCTAGAGAGAAGAAAACTGTTGCTGCTCTGAGACTTTTACCGCCGAGGTTATCGCCACCCCTCATTGTGCTTCAAGACGAGGGATATATCCCGGAGTTCATCAGATTTGCTTGTTCCACCACATTCAGATCCTTCTACCAAGTAAGTTCTTCTATATGGTTGCTTCTATGTCTCTTTTGCTTCTGAATTATAGACCTTCCTTTACTTTTTGTGACGCCTCGCCACCTTGGCACACAATTAACAACCTATTTAGTTGTTGATCACGTGCGGAAGCGTTAACACAGAAGTTGTTTTATAAAATTAAGAAACAACCTTTTAGAAGTCAAGTGACTTTTCATTTAAAAACATTTGCGGAAGCGTTGAAATTAAAAACCATAACCCACATTTTAAAAAGGCATATTTTAAATGCTCGTAGTAGTAAATCCACTCTTACAAACCCACAATATTTACCCTATATGACATGCATGATGATGATGATGAGCCACCAGAGTGTCAGGAGTGAAACCGGCCGGTCGAGCTTTGAACCAAGACTTAACTTTTATCAGTTAAGGCCTTTTCTTTCTTCTCTTCTTCGATAACTATAAAAATCAACATCGCAATTGAATGAGTTGCGGGCTCAATAAGTATAATAGAGTAACACGCCATTCAATAGCATGTAAGATACTTGATAACAAGTTATTTAACAACTTGCAGTAAACACATACAATCTTCTTCCTTTCACATCTTCTCAATTCTTACTTGTGCCTTTACAAGTCATTTATCTTGTAAGCACTTCATCATTAAGATCTTCATATCACATCGATACATTTCTTCTTCAAACCACATAGGTTTTACTCACATCACATCATATCAGGCAATAAATGCATATGCTTAGTCATTTTCTTTATCTGTTATGGCCTTGTTATAACCAGGAGTACTTTGAATTGTGATCACAATTTCATCTTTAAAACATCTTTTTCCGGATCACAATGGAGTGTATGCCCGCCACACGGGCATGTATGCATATGGGTGCCCCCTTCCTTCCCGGTCACACGGGTGTGTATGCATATGGGTGCCCCCTTTCCAGCCATGCCGGATCTTTTCAGTTTTAAAACCAAAACTCAAAGTTATAAACGTCCATACAGAATCCTTTTATCTCTTATGAATGCATTTCACATCACCATATAAAATGAAGGCACTATTTGCTAGCTAGTAAGCTTTACTTATCTATCCACTTCAGTCATCAATTCACATACATAGTAACATGAGTTCAAACCACATTCTTTAACATCGACAACACATATAAATTAAACAACAAGCTATCAAATACGCTTACAGTCAAATCAAATAACAAGTTACAAGATTATACTTACCATTTACCGTTTAAACGCTAACCACGTTATTCGTATAACCTCTAGCTAATCAACCTGTAAAAGGGCGTATTTACTCGACCCAAAATATAATAAATTAATAAAAATCTAATGAACCGTAGAATCGAACGGCTAAATAAGAAACACTTACCCGTGAAGGCTCCCGGATCACTAACCGTTGGATACTAGCAATTTTCTTCATACTACTTTGCTTCTTGTTCTCTCGAGTAGTAGTAGTAGTATATGTGTGTTGTGTTGAAATGGAACATTGGCGTACGTAAATGGGACTTGAAATGATAAAAATGATGAAGATTAAAGTATAAATAGTGAGAGATAAGGGTTGAGGCGGTCGGAGTAGATTGGCGGTGGAATGGATAATGTCAATGTTATATATATCCTTTTGTAGTACATGATTTATTTGCTCCAACCGGTTTATTCGATTTTCACCCGAACGTCCAAAAATAAAAATGAACATATATTCGGAACCTATAAAATTGTGCGGTTCATATTATAGTGTCCGCTCTTTCATAGCCCCTGGTTTGGATATAAAACGAGTCCGTCAAACATATTTACGGCGGGGCTAATAAAACTTTAAAAATAACTAATTTTTAGAAAAATACCATTAAATACTACAAAATCGTACGGTCCATATTATTGTATCCGTACTTTCGTAGCACTTCGTTTCGATATAAAATATTCCGTTCAAACTTATTTGACGGCCCAGGGTATATAGTACCACTATTTTGACCCCTTTAAAATATATCGAAACTTTTTGCGCACTTTCGTCTACAAACTGTACCATAATTTACTTTACAACTTGTACTAACGTCTTTATGACGCAAATAAAATTATTAAAAATAAACTTAATCTTTGATTATCGATAGATAATTCATACTTAAATGAGTCCGAAAGCCAGGGGCGTTACACTTTTTCTGCCTTTTCTAGTTTTCCGGTGAGTTTTCCGATTGGGCTCCGGTTAGAATAATTTTGACGCAATCTCCTTGGTTCGATTGTCATCGCGATAATTAACAAAATACTAAACGACGTCTCGGACATCCGAACTTCTTCCCCTTTCTCTTCTCTTTTTTAGGGTTTTGTCTAATTTTGCCCCTTTGTCTTCTCACCAATTCTAGGATGTCTGAGACTGAAGCTAATCCTCGCACTGACGTTGTCTCTACACCACCCGCTCTCTCTCAGCTCGAGGCCATGGATCCATCTTCTTCTCTTGCTGTCATTCAGAGTAAGAATTCCAACTCTCGACTATCCGATGATTTGTTATCTGATACGTCTGACTCGTCTTCAGATTCTTCTTCTGAGCGGTCTTCGAGTTCTTACTCTTTAGATATTGTAGGTGATGAGTCCCTTCGTAAGAGGGCTAAAACAACGGCTTCCGTTCTCAGTGTATCCACAGAGTCTGATGACGAAGGCGACAATCGTCTGTTGAACGCTCGTCTAGTTCAATCTGGCAGAGCCGAGCGTCCTGCTAAGCTTTCTTTGTTGGAGTTTATCGATCATGCCGGGTATCATTACCGGATTCCCTCGTCCTCTTTCTCTATGTCCGCTTCGACTTCAAAGGATCCTCCAGAGCCTCGCATTGAGGAGATAGTTGAATCCGATGCCGACGAGGTGCTATCACCTACACCCGAAGCAATGATCACTACAAGTGGGTTATTACTACAAAATGAAGCCGATGGTGCAGATGATGTTGAGTTCGACGACTCATTGATCGAGCGTAGAACAAGACAAGTACTGGTACCAGCCGCTTATGCCCAAAGGAAGCCGGGTCAAAATTCTGACGGTGAGACCGAGGAGGAGGAGGATGAGGTAGGCCCCAGCCGTAAGCGGAAGAAGAAGAGTGTTCAAGAGATCAAATTTCCTCGAACACAGGATTAGGTCACTATTCTCAATCCAGACGGCGAGCTGAATGTTGATTGTCATCTCCCTACTACTCGTTCGTCTGTACATCAAGACGAGCTGGACGAGCTTCGTCGCAAGTACGAGATCCCTAAAAGGTTTCAGGTTAGGGCTCCTGCTTATGATGAGTCTTTTTATAACCCTCATGAGGGCTGGATGACAGTGTTCGAGAAGTCGTTACAACTAGGGTGACGAGTTGAATTCACAGAAGGGTTCAATGACATCTTTAGGCAGCTAAAGATAAACCCGATGCAAGTGTTACCTTCTTCAATTGCTACTCTCGTGTGTTTCGGCACCTTTATGAAGAAGAAGAAGCTGCCATACTCTTACACCAACTTCAAAAAGTTGATGTCTGTGCAAATTTCCCCCGGGAATCCTCACTTTTACATGTTCGTTGCCCGTAAGGGATATACTTTCATAGACGACGCTCCGTCTTCCCTTGGAACTGAATGGTGGCCGAGGTACTTCTATGTGAGGTATCGAAAGAAGAAAAGCCAAGCCGAGAATGAACGTCGAAGGTTCTCGTTGTACACCCAATTTTGTCGGGTGCCCCCCGAGAACGTGAAGCTTACTAAGAGGAACAAACCTGGTTGGTTGAAGGCTATGAAGCCTAATAACGAGAGACAAAACAAAGAGCGATATTTGTTTTGTATTCTAACTCTACAACCATTGCCTTTCCTTGCCGATATCGGAGCCGATGAGGTGTACTGTGGCCGAGATAATAATAGAAGCTTTGGTATCTGTCTTCTTACTTTCTTTCTTCTCTCGAATACACTATCATCTCGCTTTTTCTTAGTCTATTTCATACTTCTTTATCTGTTCCTTTTTGTGGTCTTACATTGCGTATCATTCTAATATTGAGTCTTATTTCTTTATTGCAGATTACTGGTTCGATAAGCTCGAGATGGAAGGCAGAGCTGATCAAGCTAACCTCTTTGCTCGCCAACGAGCTGAGATGCAGGCTAATCTGAGGAAGGCGATCGCCGCCAAGAATACCAGTGTGCCAATGGATCACCCCAAGAACGGGGCACATTGGTTGGAAGAAAAGGCTCGGCGTGAAGCCGCTGGCCTTCCTCCTCTCCAGGTCGAGACTCCTCCTGTCAATCTTACAGAGGAGGTAAAGAAAGTCCGCGCGGCTAAAAAGGCTCAAGCTGAGGCTAATAGTTCAGCTGAGGTCCCTGTTACGACCGGTGGGCCAGTGCTTCCTCAGGTCGAGGTGGTCCAAGAAGCTGGTGTTGAAGCTGCGGATCGAAATCTGATCGAAGTGGAGACTCTTCCTTATTAGGATCCGGATGTCGAGATAACTCGGGTAGTTACTCACAACCCTACATCTGATTCCAGGGATCTGTCCAACAAGGATTTCGGGATGGCCGTCGTCCCCCAGCCGAAGGCCACCCCTGTTCAAAAAGATACAAAGGCTGATTCTTCGGGTGCAAGACCCGCCAACAAACGCCCTGCTCCCTCTGATGACGCTGGTGAGGGAAAGAAAAAGAGGAAGAAGGGGTCCGAGAACCTGCTGGCTAAAAATACTGAAACAGCACTCCTTTCCAACCCGGGGCAAAATCCAAACATGCCTCATCTCTTTAGGGTTGGGACTTACGTCGAGGAATTCGGTGAGGAAGATGACGAGGTGGTTGCTGCCACAATAGCCTCTCAGGTTGAGCCGCTGGCTAAACTTAGCAGCGAGGAACTATCCAAACAACTCACCGGCTGCTACAATCAGGTTAGTCTTATATTCTTACTGGTATTCTTTGTTTTCATTTCCTTACTTATCTTGTTACTTACTCCTTTCCTTCGTACAACTTGGCTATATTGTGGCCGCGGTTAACCAGCAGTCTTCTGGCCGCGCTGCCTTGAGCAAAGAGAGGGCCAAGCTTGAGAGCAAAGTCGTTGAACTTCAAGGCGCAGCTCGCAAGCTCAAGGAAAAGATGAAGGACGAGCAACAGAAGTACAAGGAGGCTCTCTCCCTTGAAGAAGCGAAGACAGAGAGTGATGTCGAGGCTGCAAAGAACTGGGAGCTTAAATACATAGTTGAGGCTAAGGAAGCGGAGAAGCTTCGAGCTGGGTATGCTGAAGTGGTGGATCTAAAGGCGGAGGTTGAACGCCTGAAGTTAGTGGAGGCTAAGAGCTTGCTGTTAGAAGCTCAAGTTAGCAACCTGGAGAAGCTTAGAGAGTCAGAGACGCAGCCAACCAGGCTCTCGAAGACCAGCGTCAAGCTCACACTGATACCACCTCCTTCTTCATCGCGGTGAAGAAAATCTTATTCGATCGTCTACTAACTTGTCGCCTTGAGGCGGTAAGGGATTTTTTGAAGAGCCCCTCCTTTTCTTACTTGAATGCTCTAACTTATGATCACGTGTGGTCACAAGGTTTCAATAGCCTTATGGGTCAGCTTATGCTAAAAGAGCTTCTCAGTTTTGATGTTGACCTCGAGGCCAAGGGCATTAATGTGAACAACGACGGGTATGGCAATCCTGACCCCGATATTCCTGCGACCAACGAGGAGGAGCTTTTCAAAGACGAGTTTGCAAACCTTGTGGTTAAGGAGAAAGATGCTGGTAAGGTGAAGAACGGCGGCCCTCATCTTCCTGAATGGATCGTCCCTATGATGAAGACATTTAGCTTTGAACCCTTCAGCAACTTTCTCGAGGAGAATAAGGTATGGTTGACGATGCCAGGCCCCATACTAGGAAGACCTTCTTCTCCTTCTCTGTTTGAAGAAGCAGCAACTGAGCGTCTCGCGAGGGAGGTTGACATGAAGGTGGGCGAAGGTATGCCTTCATACTTGGTAAAGGACGGTGTTACTTACATAAGGGAATTTCTTATCTTCACCAACCTCGAGATGCTGAACAAATGGGATCCTACTGATCGCGACTTTGTGCCTTCCATGCTTCAGTATCATGCTCTTCGTCGCCAAGAGCTAGAATCTTTCGAGGATGTTATCAAAGATAAAGAGTCCATCACTGTTGAGGTCGACGGCACAAACAAGCAAGACGTTAACAACGCCAGTACTTCGGCTGTTCCTTGAAGGCGGGGTATGCCCCAGCATTTCTGTAAAACACTTTTTGGACAAGTACTTTTGTTTCTTTCTCCTCTTATTTTGAACCTCTGTTATTTTGATTTACTATTACCTTTTGACTTGGTAACTTTATGCTATGCTAGTCTTTAAGGTTTTGCGCCTTGATATCAATGTTTTTATGTCTTAGATTTCTCTGAATATATTCTGGATATAATCGCTTGATACTTTCAAGTTAGGAATATTCCTAAATGTAGCCATGAACCCGAAGCTAGGATAGCAAGAGTATGAATATCAATAGTTCTAAGTTAGGAATAACTTGAATGTAGTAGTAGACTCAAAGCTAGGGTAGTTTGAGTATAAATATTCGAAGTTAGGAATAACTTGAATGTACCAATGAACTCGAAGCTAGGATAGCTTGAGTGTAAACATCAATAATTCAAAGTTAGGAATAACTTGAATGTAATAGTGAACTCGAAGCTAGGATAGCTTGAGTATAAATATTCGAAGTTAGGAGTAACTTGAATGTACCAATGAACTTGAAGCTAGGATAGCTTGAGTATAAATATCAATAATTCAAAGTTAGGAATAACTTGAATGTAATAGTGAACTCGAAGTTAGGATAGCTTGAGTATAAACATTCGAAGTTAGGAGTAACTTGAATGTACCAATGAACTCGAAGCTAGGATAGCTTGAGTATAAATATCAATAATTCAAAGTTAGGAATAACTTGAATGTAATAAGAGCCTGATGTTTAATTGTTATTACAACCCTCGCTTTATGGCCAAATAGAGTGCTCAAAAACAAGAAAAATAAAAGCCGATAAATGGGATTTTCACCCTGTTTTTTCTTTATAGCTATTCTGACCTCGAACTGGTCCTTCAATAATACCGCTTTAGGTTCATCGCATTCCATGACCGTGGGACTTCCTTCTTATCCTTTTGCTCCAGCACGCAACTTCCATTTGGTAAGCTTTAATGACCTTGTAGGGCCCTTCCCATGGTGCTTCGAGCTTCTTCACATGTCTTTGCACACCTACATTCCTTAAGACTAGGTCTCCCACTTGGAACTCTCGGCTACAGACGTTTTTATTGTAAGCTCGTGCCACTTGAGTTTGGTACATGATGATGTTGGTCGTAGCCTCATTCCTCTTGTGCTCGATCGTGTCCAGGTCTAGGCTCCTAGCCTCTGAGTTCGGCGTTGGGTCATACTTTGCTGCTCTCAATGACTCGACTGCGATCTCAACGGGGATTAGTGATTCTGAACCATACACAAGACTGAAGGGTGTCTCCCCAGCGGAGGTTCTGGATGTGGTTCTGTAGGCCCATAATACCCCATCGAGTTCGTCGACCCAATCTCCTTTGCATGCTTCCAATCTCCTCTTTAGTATGTTCATTATGGATCTATTTGACACCCCTGTCTGTCCATTCCCTTGTGGGTGGTATACTGAGGAGAAGATTTGCTTGATTTTCATGGTCTTGCACCAATCTCGGAGCTTTTTCCCAGCAAATTGCGTTCCATTGTTGGAGACAAATATTCTCGGTAATCCAAATCGGCAAACTATGTTCTTCCAGACAAAGTCCATCAACTTGTCCTCAGTGAGGTTTCCCACCGGTATGGCCTCTACCCATTTGCTGTAGTACTCGACTGCCATGAGAATGTGTGTTTTCTGCCCACTTCCTTTTGGCAAGGGTCCCACGAGATCCATTCCCCATTGATCAAACGTGCATGTGATTACTGTGGGTATCATTGTCCTCGTCGGTTTGTGTGGCGTGTTTGCGTAATACTGGCACTCGACATACTCCTTGGCATAGTTCATCGCATCTACCACTATACTTGGCCAGTAATACCCCTGCCGGATTACCTTCTGCGCTAAACTCCGACCTCCAGAGTGGTTTCCACAACTTCCCTCGTGAATCTCTGCGAGGACTACCTTTGCTCCGGCTGGGTTCAAACAGCGCAGGTCAGTTCCATAGAATGATCTCTTGTATAAATCCTTCCCCATCATGTAGTATCGTAGTGAACGGTATTTGATTCTTCTTGCTTCGCCTGGGTCATCTGGTAAGATGTCACTTGTGAGATATCTGATTATGGGGTCCATCCAGTGAGGATCCTTCATTATAGACATCATGGTTGGCGGTGGTGGATTTATAGAGGGAAAGGCTATGGTAAATCTTATGGTCGTTCTCGCTTCTATCATTCGTGATGCCGAGGCGTACTTTGCCAACGCATCGGCCTTCTCATTACTCTCTCTACCAATCTTTAGCAGATTAAATTCCTCGAAGTCTTTTGCTGATTTCTTTAACAGGTCGGCGTAAGCAATCATGTTATCCCCTTTCACCTGAAAGACACATGTGTAATGAGCCTCGACTAGCCGTGAGTCAGTAAATGCGGCCAACTTTTTCACATCCATTGCTTTCGCGATTTTCATTCCCACAATCAAGGCTTCGTATTCAGCCTCATTATTGGTCACCTTGAATCCGAGGGTGACTGAGTACGACAATTCAGCCCCTGACGGACTACGCAGGAATATCCCTATTCCCCCACACTTGGCTGTCGCTGATCCATCGATTTGAAGTATCCATGCATCCTCCGATGGTTTACTCTCCTTAACTGCCTCGTCTACTTCCATCTCGTCAGTTCGTACACCTTCGAGATGATACACTACTCCAAACTCTGCTTCTTCCATACTTATCTCGTTGTATGTTGGATATGCCGCATGTGCTTCGTCCTCAACAAAGAGCATCATTCCCGACGAGGAGGAAGCTTTTTCCTCAGTCATTGTACTGTCCTCTTTTTTCGGATATCCCGCGAAGAAGTCCGCAATGACCTGTGCTTTCTTCACGCTCGGTGCCATATACTCGATCTCATGTTCACTCAATTTGATTGCCCATTTTGCCAATCTCCCAGACATCCAACACCTGCTTCAAAGGTTGATGTGTCATCACTGTGATCCTGTGAGCTCTGAAATAGGGTTTGAGCTTCCTCGAGGTGTGAACCAATGCGAATGCGTGCTTCTCCAATTCTTGATATCGAGTCTCTGCACCTGAAAGCGCCTTACTCACATAGTAGATGGGTAGCTGTTCGCTGCCCTGCATCCTTATCAAGACGGATCTTACTGCCTCGGGTACTACTGCCAAATACAAATACAAATTTTCTCCATCTCGAGGCTTTGACAATAGTGGCGGCGAAGTCAGGTACTGTTTCAAATCTTCCAAAGCCTTCCTGCATTCTTCATCCCAAATAAACTATGAATTCTTCCTCTTGCTCTTATCATTCTTTCTTAGCGCCTTGAAGAAAGGTAGGTTCTTCTCTGCCTACCTTGATACGAACCTACTGAGAGCGATTGCTTTCCCAACTAGCTCTTGCACTTCATTAAGATTTTTAGGGTGTGGTAGATCAAGCACAACCTTGATCTTTTCAGGGTTAGCCTCAATTCCCCTCTCGGTAACCATGTATCCTAGGAACTTCCCACCTTTGACACCGAAGGTACATTTAGCCGGATTCAATTTCATATGATACTTTCTTAAGATGGAAAAGTATTTTGTCAGGTGTGTGACATGGCCATCTTCTTTTATGCTTTTGACAAGCATATCGTCCACATAGACCTCAATTGTCTTGCCTAACTCTTCTCGAAACATCTTATTAACCAATCTATGATACGTAGCTCCTGCATTCTTGAGGCCGAATGGCATTACTTTAAAGCAGTACACCCCGTCTGCAGCGAAGAACGTTGTTTTGATTTGATCCTCTGGAGCCATTCCTACCTGATAAAATCCTTGGAACGCGTCTGTAAAGCTCATGCACTCGACTTCAGCAGTCGAGTCTACTAGTAAATCAATCCTCGACAATGGGTATGGGTCTTTTGGACAGTGCTTGTTGAGGCGTGTGAAGTCGTTGCACATGTGCCACTTTCCGTTCCCTTTGCTCACTAGTACAACGTTGCAAATCCAGTCTGAATATTGCACCTCCCTAATATGTCCCGCTTTAAGGAATCTCTCGACCTCAGCTTTGATGATGGCTTCCTCCGGGGGAGTGAAATCTCTCTTCTTGCACTGGATCCTTGTGACAGCGGGATCCACTTTCAATCTGTGTACCATCACCGATGGATCAATCCCTACTAGGTCATCTGTGCTCCATACGAAGACATCATCATTAGCTCTTAAACACTCAATAAGAGCCTTCTCGACTCCTGGCCTTAGTTCTGTTCCAATTCTAGTAACCTTGGTTGGGTCTCCGATCACTAGCTCTATTTCCTTTAATGCCTCCAGGGCTTGGATCTTATTTTCTTGCAAATATATTTTCTTCGGGGTCGGAGCATTTGGTACTGCCGATATCACTCTGTACTCTTCTGGTTCCTTCTTCTCGTCTGTGACGAGTACTTGTTTCTTCTTTTGTGACCTGTTCCTTGTTCTTGACGGGTTTATGCGCCTTCTCTTAGATCTATGATTTGATATCGAGAGTATTTCTGCTGCATGTCTTCCTCCTATGCTATTTTCCATTGCTAATAACGGAAGTGAGGTACGCTTCGCCGATAGAGTGTAACATGGCCAGGCTTGAATTCTGTCACCTATGGCCTGTCCCACTTCTGTCTCCGTGGGGAATTTGATCCTGTTGTGCAGTGTGGACAAGACTGCCTTGAATTGCGCGAGTGCTGGTCTTCCAAAGACCGCGTTGTATTGGAAAGGAGCGTCCACGACCAAGAACGGGACTTGCATTGGTCTTCGTGTTAGGTTTCTGACCGAGGGTCACATTTAAGATTACTTTTCCCAAAGTAGGCACCTCAGAACCTCCAAAACCAATGAGATTGCTCACTACTGATTCCAACCCTCGAGTGTCAATCTTCATCCTTTCCAATGGATCCAGAAAGATAATATTTGTTGAACTCCCAGTATCAACCAACACCTTTTTGAACTCATAGTTGTTGACTAAGAGGGAAATAACAAGAGGTACATTGGGATCTTCGAGGTCCCCTCCTCCAGAATTGTTCAGTGGGATCTCGCTATCATTGAAAGAGATGACATTGTTTGTCGCTAGTCCGGGCGGACCATAAGCTGCGTGGTTGTTTCTCAAATGTTGCGCCGTCCTTTCTCTTGCTGACCTCGAATCTCCCCCAGCTGGTCCTCCGGCGATGACATTTATTACGCCTGCGAGTTGCGCAGTATCCTGATTTCCTTGGTTCATCTGTCCTTGTTCGGGTGGCCGACCTGGGGGATTCTGATTGTTATTGTTGTTCCAATTGCCACGGTTGTTATAACCTCCTCGATTGTTGTTGTAACCACCGCGGTTGTTGTAGCCACCGCGATTGTTATTCCATCCGCCTCGGCTGTTATTGTAGCCCCCGCGATTTCCACTTGATCCTCCTCGAGTATTGTTCCATCCTCCACGGCGAGAGTTATTTCCTGCCCAGTTTCTACTTCTAAAAAATTCTTGGAGGTACCCATCTCCAATTAACCTGTCTAATTCCTCCTTGAGATTCTCGCAGTCATCCGTCTTATGTCCCCTTCGTCTATGGAACTCGCAATATTCATTCGAGCTCATGCTTTGCTTGGATTCTGAATTCCTCTTGGGCCACTGGACCTCCAGTCCCTGCTCGAGTATAGCGTGGAAAGCCTCTGTTCTTGATTTGACCAAATCATCTGTCGTGCTGCCCTGATTTTCCCTTTGGACGAACCCTCTTCTAGGTTTCCATTTTCTCTTGTTGGACGAAGACTGGTCAACCTTCTCCTTTTTGAATGCTCGAGGGGCAGAGTTCCTCCTGAACTCGTCAACAGTGATGAAGTTTTCAATAAACTCATCCAACTCGCGCTCAGTCTTGATTTCC
>JAQRGC012316696.1:0-12815 GCA_028659135.1 Plantago lanceolata | reverse complement strand
TAGCATACCTTGTGGTAGATAGTACAGGCACTGAGGTGGCGACAACCTTTGCAAATGTTTGGGGACTGCATAAAGATATATGAAAAAGATATTATAGTCTTAATTTGGAAATGCATGTGCAAAATTTGGGTCATAACTTTAGTGGTAAATGCACCTGTAGCATTGGTGGCAATTGTTGCACTGTTGATGCCTTACGAAGATCATTTGCAAGCGCATTACGACGCATTATAAGCCCAATTAAGTCAGATCTTTTGACAGTAATTCCCTGCAGAAGCATTCAAGTAAAGGTACAGAACAGGAGAGATAACTCAGTAAAATAACAAAGATGGTAAATACCTGTGTTTGGTCTGTATGAAGATAGTAAAGAAGACCATGTTCAATCTTTGTCATGTATCTGAGTAGAAGAAAAATGAACACCATGGATATGTAATTAGAAAAGGTAACATTAGATCAGAAAGGAAACACACTGAAGTCTTGGAAAATAAATATACAATGACATTAAAACATGTTGCAAAACTTTTAGGAACAATTAGTTATAAATTGGCTCGGGAGATACACACCTTTCCGACATGAGAAGAGTATATAACATCACTTGAGCACTGTGCTCCATAGCTGCCTGCTCCACAAAAATAAAAATAAGAACATGCAGAAATTGTTAGGTTATTAGTATGTTGGATTACAATGCAGAAAACATTTGTTGAGATGAGATGACACCATAATGTAAATATATACAATGTCTCAAAAGTATGGATAAAAAATAAACTTGCCTGTCCACTAGTTCCCTTCCCTGTCTTGAACTCCAGAGGCATAATTATCTCGTCAACTTCTCCTGAATTTGTATTGGTCAGTACTCGCAGAGAAGCGTCAATCATCCCTTTCAATCCAAACCTGGGTGCCCAAGCCATTTCTTCAATGTCAATTACCTACAAGTTTTGGAGACAGCGTCTAATCAGGGATAGGGTGATAACAGAAAAGGGCCTCAGTTCCATACCAAATATCATATTGTCAGAATTCAGATTTGGTTAAATAATTAAGAAAAACAATCATGTTTAATATATATCCCAAATGTTAAATTCTGCTAGTGTCGATCAAAGTTCTCACCAATTATCATTTATCAGCATGTTTCATGCATGTGCATGACAGATTTTTACATTGTAAATGGAGACTGGACGGCCCCTCAGTTGTAATGACAGATATTTGATAATTACTTGTTACTCAAATAAATTAACCTGAAATTCAGTTTTTAAGAACACCAGTTACTATAATCTAAAATTAAGGTACTGTTTTTCTGCTGAGAACCTTCAAATTTTGAAGGGAGCAAAATGAAAAGAAAAAAAAAGTGTAGTTATACACAAAAGGAGGCTTAATTGTAATACAAAATGAAACAAAACCTTAAACTTAAGTTATCAAAATAAAACAATTTAAAATTCAGTTATAAAAACTCTGTTGTAATATAAATATTAACGCTTAGTTGTTATTCAAAATAAAATCTAAAATTCAGTTATCAAGAAAAAAAATTAGCATAATATAAGGTTCTTTTAATTTTCTGCTGGGCCAGACCTTAAAAGAGGATAAACGGAATAACCAGTGTAGCTATATAGGAAATGAGGCTCAACTGTCCTACGAATCTAGAATTCAGTCATCAGAAGTCAGTTGTTATACAAATTTTAAAGGCTTGGTTGTTACTTAGGTTAAATAATTTAAAATAAAGCTACCAAGAAACAAGTTGATATGATCTAAACTTAAGTTTTTTACTTTTCTGCTGACAAAAAACTCAGAAATTTTAAAGAGGGTAAAATGAAATAAGCAGTAAATTTGGTTATTTAACAACCACCAAGACAGGACGTGTGGATCGCTTACCTCAGCAATCTTGATATTCTTGGATCCTTCACCACATCTAAACTCAACACTTGGATTTCTGGAACCCTAAAACACATATAATCAGTGTCATGACCAAGGAAGCTCTTAAGACAAAATGAAAAGTGGTAGACAATTGATATTATTGGATGGGGAAAGCAAGGCAACAATTCTTCATAGATTGTGGTATAGCACTACATTTAAAATTTTCTACCTGGAGTAATCAGAAAAATAATGAGAGAATTCTTACACGTAAACATATATACGCTAACAAGCTGCACTTGCTCATGTAAAAATGGACATTATAATCTTTATTACTTATCAAGTATTATGCCCTAAGAGTCAGTCACACACAATTATCAAGTCATTAATGTCACTTCAGGCAGAATCAAATTACTCCAATTTTAAACTTGGCTTGAATCTTTGGCCTGAGAATCTGGTTTAACTATGTTTCTAGTAGAGAGTTATTTCCATCCTTCTTCTGATATGTTCAAAATTCAGTAGTGAGTAATTCAACATAAGTCACACGCCACTCACATCTAGAAGCACTGAGTTTCTACCTGTGAATCTCGAAAGCAGGAAATCCAATTCAATATCATCGGGATTGACTCAATCAGTCTTTTCCGAATGTCACTTTCATTCGCTGCAATAACAACAGGAAACAGGATAAGTATCCAGAGAAAAGATAATGAGCATGGTTCTAGATTCACCATACCTTAAATCAAACTTGAGATCTTTAAGTCTTCATAGTATAAAAAAAATAAAAAATAGAAGTAAGAAAACATGCCATAAACTCGACGGATCTGTTGGTAGGGAAACCCAAAATGAGAATTACAAGAAAAAAAAACTAAAACTCTCACCTTCGCATGCATATAGGCTCTCTAGGCTCTTCTGAAGCACGGTTCCAGAGTATTCCTCCAGGAACTCTCTAGTAGGGAATTCAGTAATGAGGCCCGCCTGGATTCAAGAAAAAAATGAATCCAATTAGATTTTCAGGCAAAACTATGATGTATGCCTCACTGATACATAAAACATTATCACAACTATCAGCAAAAGGTCTAGTAGTGTCAGTCCTCAGGTAACCTGAAATATCTGATGCAATAAGGTTCCAATCAATGCTGGCACCGAATGCTCATTCTGTTTTAACCTCTCGTCCAGGACTGTGCGCCTCGGGCAGCTAAAACTGGCTGAAACCTAAACGTGACAAATATATGAAACTAATTAGACAAATCAGGGCCAACAAGTTTGACAGCAGCAATCAACCAGTATAAATCAGAATCAAAAAATGCAAGCCAATACTTATATGCATGCAGAGAACCTCAAAAGAAATATGGGATGAAGATTGGTAGTACCCGAGTGCCAGAAACCAAGACATCTGGGTGGACGATGAGAAAGTTTTTCTCGCTATTTACATCACACTTCCCGTTGGCATCAAATTCACCAATTACTTGCACGGTATCGCCAGGTGAAACAACACTATAGGACCTAGGAGGTAAATGAACAGAACCAAAATAGTGTAAACACTTTGAACTGAAACTTCAACAAATAAAAAACAGGATTAGAAGAACGTGATGTATCAGAATATAAAAATAAATGTTTCTCACAGAGGCTGCCAAATTTGAAATTTTAACTAATATTTTCTGTAAAGGTGGCATTCGGTCATTGGGTAGAGAACTACAGCATGTTAGCAAGAATCCACAGAGTATTAAAGGTTAATAAGAAGTGTATTTGTCAGTAGTTGAGGGAACTTAATTTTCATTCACAATGGCCACTTTTCCACATGTATGGGAGCTTGAGTTAGATGAGCTTACTCAAGAGTTAAAATCTGTAGACAACGCCCATTTGGATGTGTGGGTTGCATATCTATAAATAGGTGGCTTCTCTTCAATATTCAAGATCATTAAGACAACACAGGTATTGTTGCACCTCATGTAACAACATAAGTCTTCCGTTCAGAAGAAAATGAAAAATAAACAAAAAAGATGTGATACAAAATTATAGTGTGTAGTAAAATGTTAGCACTCTTTAAATTGGCCTAACCGATATACATACTAGACAAAAACTTATCACCTTTGAACATAGTCACACCAAAACATAATTGTAATATCATCGAGTGACTTTTTGTTTAATGGATATCCCCGTTTACTTACCAATCGTCCCACAACTGCAAAGCTCGCTCCACTCCACTCTCTTCATTCAATAACCGCAGCACCTGTAGTGCAAAATGTCAATAACCAAATCATAATTGAATGACAATGTGAAACTTGATTAAAGGATAAAGTACCTTGAACTGGGATTGAGAAACAGATAATTCATCGCAGACCTGAATCACAAACGTGAAAGCAGAGAGTGAGTATAGAGTCAATTCCAGTGCAAAATATGTGACATATAGGTTAGGTGCACACACCTCCAATACAAGGAAGTTGAAATTAGAGCTTTTGCTGCAGTTCTCTTTCAAGAATCTTGTACCAGAGTTCATGACAGGACCATTGTTAAGGGGCCTATCAGCATCTAATAATGTTTTATTGTCTCTACAGAAGGAATCTTCGGATATCACATCTTCCACTTGATCTAGCAATTCGATAAGAGCCTGTTCAAAAATGAATTTATTGTTGAATACAATACATATACATATACTTGTGAACTGATGGAAACGTATTAAAAGATACTCTACCAGAGTGCAAATAGACTCAAACTGTGGATTCTTGCAAGAAAAAGAAAAAATTATGCATTTCGGTGGTCATATATCAAAGAACAGAACTACAGACCTTTTTATGCTGCCGTGAACCAAGCTGATCGGGGATTCCACTAGAATCTGTATCATCAAGGACCTGCATACATACTCAAAACATAAAACAAACAAAGAAGAAAAAAATAATAAAGAAAAGAACAGAAAATGAAGAATCATGAATGGGCATGAAGTTATCATAGTCACCTTGGCAGGGCAACATGAGAGGGATGGTGGGGTTGTGAACGGGCTCTGAGAATTAAGAACTTCAGGTTTACAGTTACTATTTGTACTACTGTTATTCCCATGAGAGTTTACATCATCATCTGACTTGGTCTTTCTCGTTGCCGCATTGTCAAAGCATATCAAAGATCTTTCACATGCCTTTACTGGAGGTGAAGAAAGCCATTTCTCAAGCTTCCCTGACCTGCCAGGAGAAGTTTGCACCTACCTACCAGGATTATTTTACTGTTCTGAAGGAAGAGAGGATGTAGATATCAAATTAAAATAAGAAGCACAAACCATTCTTTGTGAACACGGTTGAAAGTTCACTGAGTTGAACCGTGAAGAATCTGCCAATACCCTCATCGTCTTTGGTACATGCTTGGATATGGAATGTAGCCTATCATTTACTGGAGAAATTTTCCATGTTACCTCATCAACAACTTCATCTTGGCTCTGTTTGATTAACTAAAAAGAAAGAGAGAGAAAGTTCAACACAATGATACCATGACATACTTCCAGACTAGCTCCAAGGGAATCTATTCTTAATTCAAATAAATACATTCTTGTCATGTACTGTATTGAAAGCTCATTACACATCGCACATTCAAATCACATGAAACCCATTAAACATTAGAAAATTTAGGAACATCTTAATCAAATCGACCTGAGAAGGGTTATTCTAGAATGATGCGACATGACCGCACTCCGTAAAAGACACGTGTCCAACTTGAACGTGCAATTTAATCTGCCATGTTTACTGTTCAATACAGAGTTTTGCCTCATCACCAACATCATCTTGACTCTGCTTAATTAACTAAAGAGAAAGATGGAAAAAATTCAACATACAATGATAACATGACATCCTTACAAACTAGTGCCAGGTGGGTGAATCTATGCTCTCAATTCAAATAAAGACATGTGTAAACTATATCGAAATTCGAAAGCCCCTTTTCATAAATAAAACTCTCGAATAACACGAAACCCACTAACCACTGGCCAACTGAGAACTGCTTAATCATAGTTGCAGCCATAATCTACATGAAAACGTTCTCTCAAAGACTCAAAATGGTGCAATGTGACCTCAATCCTTGGCATCCCAGAATTCTGAACTCAAATTGTTTACCATTTTACGTATATTTTAGGTACAGCTATTGGTTCTTAGCGTCAGAACACGCAAATACAATCACACAGTAAACATTCACAAGCTCATCTGGCAAATAAACTAAAAGGGGCACAAAATACACAAAAAATAAGCTAGATAAACACTTGAACAGCTTAAAACAGAATCTAAGAGCAGCTATCATTACCATTCCAGGTGAAAACTTAAACCGCTTAGCTAACGACATCGTTTTCGAAGGCTCCGGCGACACCTCCGACTGGTCCTCCTCTTCGCCACCATCATCAATCACCACAATTTCCTTCTCACGGCCAGAATCACACACCTCGATTCTCCTCACTTTGGCCACTACTCCCCCCTTCAAATTAGCATCAGATGTCACACCATTTGCAGCCGAATCCACAGCTTTACCCCTAGGGTTTTCACTTCTCCCACTCGAACTGGCTTCCGGTTTGGGATCTAGGCTGTTTCTGTGAGCAAGGGCTTTCTGAGTCTGGGAATGGCGCTCGAAGAAGTGTTGGATGCCGAACTTGGCGGGCTGAGAAGGGGGGTTGAGCTGCTGCTGATTGGCCGCCGCCGTCGATTTTTTGGCTGAGCTCGGCTTCTTCCTCGGCGGCATTGGTACTGATAATCGGTGATTTTGGATTCGAATTGAGGAAGTGAAGATGAAGACGAAAGAGATGAATTGAGAAATGGAATTTTTGGGATTAAATTTTTTTTACCAAGTTGAAAATGATTTTTTAACTTCTAATTTTGAGACTTTTCATTTCCCGCCAAAACACTCTTTATTCTTTATCACCAAATTCAAGTTACAAGACCATCATCATCACTCAATACGTAGGCTCCGTTCAATTCGACCGAGAGTTTTTTAAACTGAACTTAACTGAACTGAACTGAATGAAGCTGAACTGAACTTAACTGAACTGAATGAACCTGAACTGAACTGAACTTAAATGAATTAAAGTACAAATTTGAACTAAGCAAACATGAACTGAACTTAACTGAACTGAACTGAATGGACCTGAACTGAACTGAACTTAATTTAACTGAAATTAAGGTGAATTGAACAGAGCCGTAGTAAGTTCACATTACGAAGCTAAAACCATGTAAAAGGGGAGTTAAACTTACTTGAGATCCTCGAGACTCGAGAGGCACAATCACAAGCCTTAATGATATAACAAGATCGGGCTGAAATAGGTTCAGTCTCCATAGACAGGCTGAGTTCGTTGCATCTACTTAAGAATTACTTCCTCCGTTCCATTAGTAAATTCCTAAGGAGTAAAAAACACCGGTTTTAAGAAAATTTAGTGTTTTTTACAGCTATGGCCCACAAAAGAGGAAGAAAATTGAAGTAGTAAAATTGTAAGTGGGTATAAAGTATGAGAGGGAGTGATAAAGTGGTGATAAAGTAGAAGAGATAAATAATAAAAAATTTGTTAGTGGGATGAAAATTTGCGATTTTTGGAATTAGGAAGTTTGTAAAATAACGCCAAAAAAGAAAAGTAGGAAGTTATTAATGAAACGGAGGAAGTAAGAAATAACCCTTCCAGAGAAAGTCGCGGAGCTATTAATTAAATCTCTTAGGTCGGGGTGAAGATCCTTCAATTACTTTTTACCCTCTCCCTAAACAGCATCCAAGTCCCTATTCCAAACTCGTGCCAGGTGAATCAGTATTACAAACTTGTGTACTATATCGATCATCGAAAGCCCATTTCACGAAAAACACAGAAATCACACAAAACCACCCATATAACCAATGACCAACAGAGAACAACTTAATCATGAATACATTCTCTCAAGATCGTGTTGTGTGACTGTGACCTCACCCCTTGGCAATTTTGAACTCAATCACTCGATTTTATTGTTCGATACATCTCTTCGTTATTAACGTCTGAATACACGACTACAATCACACCCTAAACCACCCTTATCGTTTTCGAAGGCTCCGGCGACACCTCCAACTAGTTCCTCTTCTTCACCACAATCGTCAATTACAGCCACAATCACCAGTCACCACTAGTACTACTGTTGCCCAAGGCAAAAACAAGAAAACGGCTAGAATAAAATAATAATAAACAAATAAAATCAAAAAAGGAAAAATCAAATAAGTCAGAATCGAGTCAACAACAGTCAACAGTTTCTCTGACTTGGAGAAGAAGACGTGAAGGGTAAATTAGGAATTAACCCACACATTCATTTTCCCTCCTTCCCTTCCAGAATTCTCGGAGAGAGAGAGAGGCGATAAACCGGCGACGACGCTTCGAATTCCGGCCAATGGAGAAATTCATCAAGTCATTCCTCCGGCTATTCAGACACGCTAGGTACTGTTGTCTTTTGATCTCGTATATCTGCTCTGTCTTCTTAACAATAAGCTTCCATACCGAAATTGCCATTGTCGACTTTCCATTGTTGCCTAAAAACATCATTTATCCTAGTTCTTCTGATAAGTTCCTTCTAGACGTTGCTACCTATTGGGAATACTATTTACTCGTGTTTATCGGTATTTTTGTGGGATGTTCTGCTTTATTCTCGTTGACACTGAGTGTTTCTTACTGGGAGAGGTACCATGAGAGTAGAAGGAACCGGAAGTGGACTCGGTTCTTTAGGTTTCTGCCTACTGGAGCTCTGTGGGTGTTTACAACCGTGTCTCTTATAGGAGGGCCTATATTATCTGCAGTCTTAGGTCATGATGCTTCCCCCAAACATCTCTGGACCTTTATGGCCATTGTCATATGCATAAATTGCTTCTGTGTGTTTGCTTGTGCCTGGATAGATTTCGGGTTTATCGACGTCTTTGTTGCTGTTGCTTTGGGACTTTTAGTTAATAATAAGTCGATGACGATCGCCGGGAGCAATCATTTCTCCATTTTCCTTGTAGCTGCTGGTCCAGCTCTCTCTAGACAACTAAAATCAGTAGCAAGTTTCTTATACGGTTGGTCTGATTCGGATAGTCATTTTGGAGAATACTTCGACGCAAATTTCATACCGTTAACATTGCCCATTACCTCCGGGGCTAGACAGCATCACTCTGAGCCTCAACTTAGATACCATGAGCAGGGTGGTGCAATTGATCATGTTAGAAGGAACTTCACAGCTCCGTCCTTCGCCAACTGGTTGACTCAGAGGAGGAATTTGGTGAGTACATTGCTTTATTTATGCATTTATTTCCATTGAACTGCATATTGTGGTTTGTAGTAATGTCATGAATAATGAATGCCTTATGAGTTCTTTTGCTTGTGCTGGAGAGTTGGAAGTTGTAAAACTAACAACATGACTAAATGAAGCACACTTCACTGACTACTGAAGAATGGCATAATGATACTAACCAGACTGATTTGTGTTGGCCTTTTAAACAGGAATTTAACTCTAGATCACTGTTGTTGACTTGTTGCCAGTTAACGAGTATTTGATTAGGAGTTTCGCCTGCTCTATTGCGCTACTCAACTACAGTTTGTCTGTGGTGTTAAATTATGTTGTGATTAGTAAAACCACAGTGGTCGTTTCCTTACCTGCTCCATTGCGATAATCAACTACTGTTTGTCGTCTTTGATGTTAAATTCTGTTGTGAACTTGTGATTAGTAAAACCCCAGTGGTCGTTTCCTTTCCTGCTCCATTGCGATAATCAACTACTGTTTGTCTTTGCTGTTAAATTCTGTTGTGAACTTGTGATTAGTAAAACCACAGTGGTCGTTTCCTTTCCTGCTCCATTGCGATAATCAACTACTGTTTGTCGTCTTTGCTGTTAAATTCTGTTGTGAACTTGTGATTAGTATAACCACAGTGGTCGTTTACTTGAACAGTAAGTTTCTTTATTAAAATGCATGTGTTTATATTACTTGGTTTTGAGGCTGCTGTTAAAAATGTTCTTTTCCCTGGTGTTAATTCATGCTTTTATTAGTTTTGTCACCAAAGTCTTTTATTTGATGATTCAAACATAGGATTAATGTTAAGTTCTGATCCAAAGTTTCATTTTAATGTCAAAATTGCAGGGAAAGAAGTTGCACGTATAGCTTGGAAAGAAGTTTGAAGTGTCTTTTGGAAAGATATGGAGTGTCTTTTGCATTGAGTTACTATCAGAATTTGTTGGATCCTGTTGTCATGGGCTTGTTACGTGAATACGTACTTTGGTTTCTTTTACGATTTCGTACTTGGCTTTGTTAGTTGGATCATTTTGACATGGGTTTGTTTCGTAACTTGTTTTGTTTTACAATTTCGTACTTGGGTTTGATTTACAATTGAGTTACTATCGTGGATATTGAGGAATTAATGTATGATTGTATGGTTGGATGGATGGCTTATTTCCTACTTGGGTTTGTTTTATAGAGTTAATCTCCTGAATATTGAGGAATTATGGATGAATGGATGAAATACAGTAGGTCATGTTCAAATAGTAATGAATCTGTATATATATGATCGAATGTCACTATGTCAGTGATAATGGCATATATAGGCTATAGAATGAGGAGAATTCATGCTAAACAAACCGCTTTTCCTGCCTCTGCTACAGGCTTTCGGCATGCATTGCTCTGCTCATTCCCAGCAGAATTTATGGGTTCGTATTTATGTTCAAAGTATACCACTGAAGAAGCATCATAGTCCTGATGGTTTCTTTACTTTATACCTCGTTTTTGCTTCAAATACATCCCCTGACATAGTGACATTAACAAGTAGTCGTAGTTTTGGGCTTATTACGGTCTTATAATGCGAAAAATGACATTACGATAAAGATAAAACAAGTACCTAAAGAGCTTCCCGGAAAGAAATGGCTTCGGATTAGAATTATGGACGAGCCATGAGCCCGTAAACTCTTATTCGTCCACCTCTATCTCGCTTCTAGGCTTTAGAGATGAAGGAGTTTCAAGGTGCAACGACCAGTCTCTTGTTTGAAAGGAAGCGTAGAATTCGAACGCCATTGAACATTTCATGGCTAGAGCTCTCAGACACTCGTGTATGCAAGTGAAGAAGAAAGAAGAGCGCAAAGAGGAAGAGAAGGATTGTTTCTTGTTCGGTGTATAAAATAGAGAGCCGGAGCTCGCTATTTATAGCAAAGAAATCACAACAGCTATCACGATGTGGTTCTTCCATAACCATGGTAAGTAAGAATTGACATCATCATCAACTGCTCCATGGATTATTACACGCGCTCATTTATCATCATCAACAAAATATCCATGGCACTGTTTTTGTCTACATACAAAGTTACACTTCTACCACTTTCGAGCCAATCATCATTCACAATGAAAATAGGAATTCACAGTTCTATACACCGTTGCAAAGTTCATCAGAAAAGCTTCACGATGATATAAAGAACATCCAAAACCGACTGTAAATGCTCAGATAAATTATTGCTCAAAGTATACCGAAAAACACTGAAACGCTTCAACTTACTACTTTTGAGACAATTATACTTCACCTCAGTAGATTTGTCTCTGCAAGTGTTATATATCGTTGCGAAGCTCGTCGCACAAGCTACACGACGGTATAACGAACTCTATAAACCGATTAGGGATGATCAAGTTATAATAAAGGTTCGAAAATACACATGTAGTTGTAATTAATTCCAACCAGTTTCCAACAGAAAGAAGACCGATTTGAATAAATTCAATTCATTAGAACGAATCACACCTGAGAGCAGCCATTATAGGATATTGTGTCCCTGCATACAACTTGAAGGCTTGAAGCTGGAAAATCCTTTAATCTGGGGTTAACAAGAATAACGGGGCGAGGTCCAGCAGCTTCTGTCATAGCTCTTAGATCATCAATAATACAGTTCCACACAACAAATTAAGAATACACTAAAGAGATCTCCAAGCTTTCTAACGAGGATTTCGACAAGCTCTATCATGTTGATTCTTTTGGTGATTGCTTTCTGCGGGAGTGATAGAATTCCATCTCATCTAAAAGCTCGAACTTGTAGAGAGGTGTGGAATCTAGTCATTTATATTATTTCTCCAACACTCTCCCGCACGAGTGGCCAATTTCAACCTTATTTGGGGAGGCTATTCGAGTGGAAATTAAATATGGGTGGAGGTGGTCTCCGTAGAGATTCGAACCCAGGTCTGGGCGTGAGCCAAAGGCTCTGATACCGTGAATCCATGATAGAATTCCATCTCATCTAAAAGCTCGAACTTGTAGAGAGGTGTGGAATCTAGTCATCGGAGTATATTATTTCTCCAACATGGAGGACATGTAAGTACATTCTCCATCTTATGTATAGTCATGAATCTGTATAGTAGGAAAAATTTTAATTTCCAATATGCAACCTTTGAGGTTTCCATCCTACTATTACCCAACAGATGGGAATGTGCGCAAAATCCCGGAATGGCCGTCCAAAGCCGTAGTGTGGAACTCATGCAATAGTTGTTAACGCAATTCTCCCTTCGGTACACGTATTCGCTCTTGGCGAGTTAAACATCCATGGAGGAGTTCCCATCCAGTTTCATCCTCCTCTCCATTGAGTAAAGCTTGACGAATAGGTCCTGATTCAACATCGACGAACGTAGTTGTTGCGATGTCAAGCCATATTCCCGCTTGAGGTGATGACAATGTGAGCAATGTGAGGCTCTATAGTCTCGCTTCGGTTCGATTGGGGAGAGGTTTGTATATTAGAGTACGACTTGTACTCGTACTTTCTTGTCAATTAATATATTTTTAGCCGATTCAAAAAAAATATCCGCAGGAGAGTCTCGTTGAGATAGCACGTCGACGACACCATTTTTCTTGCCATGCCGATAAGTAATCTCATATTCTATGAGCCCATGTGCTATGCATCAATCAAAATTCAGTATCTCAATGTATTATATTAAATTGTCACACCTTTAAATTTCAATTTCTCAATGTGTACTTTTTCATCAAATTGATCAGAAATCCAGATTTGAACTTGTTAG